>CAVNZL010000007.1:3742500-3898038 GCA_963693355.1 Pontia daplidice | reverse complement strand
AAAGGCATTACTTAAACTGTAATGACAATCACTTTTCTCTTGTTTTTATTATAAAAGTTTCTTCTACATCCTTGATTGGTCCGAAGATCCAAAAATGATGTATGTTTAAAATCTAAAATAAACATTATTTTCAAAACTTCAAGCGTTAAGTAATGGTAATAGCTAAACAGTTGATAATAATTGTGTATTCTAGCTTTATAAACTTTATTAAATTTAAAGGCGGTGGCTAAGAACGGACATACACCACTACACATAGCGGCACGTAAGAACCAGATGGAGACAGCGGCGACTCTCCTCGAATACGGAGCGTTGACAAATGCAGAATCCAAAGCCGGATTCACACCACTGCACCTAGCAGCACAACAGGTATTTAATTTTCTTTATATCATGAAAGTAAAATATAATAATAAATAGTAATTTAAGCCAAGTTTTGGCTCATAATGATTTGGCATTTGGCAAGGCTCGTCATATATTAGTACAGGGCAGCAGAAGGCCTGGCAGGAGGAAGAAGTCGTGCTTGCGGAATATAAGGGAGGAATATAGGGGATCGGAATTAAATCCGCCGAGGAGCTCTTCCGTTTAGCGCAACACTCCCGACGATTTAAATTGTTAACAGCCAACCTATAGCCATAAAGTGGTACCACAAGAAGGAGAAGTCATATATTAAAACCCAACAACTTAACTCTGAACAATGTTCTAGAATAATGAATTTTAAGTGGGAAATTGATAAATGTCAATGCTTTATTAGGGTCACACAGAGATGTGCGCTCTCCTATTGGAACAAGGTGCTGAGGTAGATCAGCAGGCCAAGAACGGGCTGGCAGCGTTACACCTGGCTGCTCAAGAAGACAGGGTGCCGGTTGCCCAGTTGCTGGTTAAGAATGGCGCTCAGGTGCGATGTTGTATTTATTTAAATATGGAACGCCAGCAGTTTAAACAACATACACAGATAGATAGCTTATTAACAGATACACAAATTCCGTTGCGAAAACCGTATAAGCTTACACGTCATTATCAAAGAATCTTAACTTAAAAAAAAAAAAAGAATATTACTTTAATTATATATACTTTCACTAAGAAGCCTCTGAATGCTAGAAGATAGAGAATTATATATGTATATTATTATTCCTCTTACAAAAACTGACCAACTCAGAAAAGGTTAAAGAATTTTGATAAGTTATTTGGGTTTAGGCTTCGTCGAAAAAAAACAGTTAAAATTATAAATGAAGATAACCTAAGCTTACAATTAGGGTCTTATAAAAGGTTAGTGGTAAAGAAAAATTAACAGAAGTGTTTTGCAGGTGGATATTTGCACTAAGGGTGGTTACACACCACTGCACATTGCTAGTCACTACGGACAGGCTAACATGGTGCGGTATTTGTTGGAAAACGACGCGTCCGTTAAGGCTCAGACTTCTCATGGGTAAGATAATAAACATTACTACAGGACATCTTGAACTTTAACAGTTTCAAAAATTTTGTGCTGATATATAATCCATATGTTTCTTAAGTTGTTATAATATATATAACAAGAGAAAAATTAATATTAACTGGATCCAAAAAATCTGATGTTAAACTGTATATAATATTTTAATAGTCCTGAAATATCATGACATTTTATTTACTTACGTACACTAGATAAATATTTATAAATGAACAAGTGTTATTAATACATTTTATTATTAGTTTTTTAAATATAGAATACCAAAGATCTCACCGAGTTTCTTTTCAGCGTTGGTAGCAATTGGTAATGAAAAAAACTTTATGAATAAATTAGTAATTACTATTTTAAGGTACACTGCACTGCACCACGCGGCGCAACAAGGCCACATTAATATCGTCAATATTTTACTGGAACACAAGGCTGATGCTAACGCCACTACTGTGGTAAGTAGTTTTTCTCAACTATACAGTAAATAAGTGAAAATTTTTTACATTACGTTTGTATGTAAGGTAAAATATAAAGGTTCTAAATAGGTACCTATTACTTTAAGCGTTACAACACAAAATATGTCAAAGTTGTATTATTAAATTGTGTCTTCTTACGTAAACGAATGAGAATTTGTTCATTTATTAAAGTTTTCGGAATTAATAAGAAAAATATAATATTAAAGTTCAAAAAGGAATTTATCGTTTCTCAAAACATCATCGCTATGCGTAAATGCAGTCGATTTTATCAATTTAGAAAACTTTTGTGTCATTCCTCCAGGGCGACCACAGAAACTAGTTTTTCATAGTCAGTTTTTCACAGTCAGCCCCTTTCTTTCGTTTCTTCGTCAGCCTGATCGATAATTTTGGAAACAAAAAAAAAGACACAAGCCTTATCAGTTTTACGTTTTTCACTCTTATCTAAAAAAATCTTTTCTCTGTCCGACCTTGTCACTACGAATGTCTTGATGCAAAGTGATATGACCTTTACCGTATCAAGATATCAACATATACAAGTAAATATTCACATTTCAATTTTTTTTTAAATAAACAGTAGCTGTCTAAACGTGTCCAGTTTTATTACAAAAAGAAGCAGAAAAGAAGCCGTTTAGATGTAGTAGGTACTGTTCACGCACGCCGCTTTCTTTGGTTTCGGCTCATCTCTAAGGAACCATTCGCTCAATTCCTGCTTTGTTTTGGGATCGCCGCAATAAATACATATTATTTCGGTTAGCTATATAACCTCTCCTACACTTAATTTGACGGAGTTTCAATGAATCTGATAAGCATGGCACTGCAACATGTTACGCGCTCCGTTTTTCGAGTCTCGGACAATTTTGTGAAATCCACTGTTTCATTCATACGGCGCATAGCATCGATCTTTTTATTGTTTACAACGGTGGAAGGGAGATCACCGCAAGATTTAAGTAAATAGTCGTCTATAAATAATCGTCTCACATGATTTAGTATTAGTCATATTGAAATTGAAAGTCAATCAATCTTCAATATTACGAAAATTTTCCCCACTTAATAATTAAAAAGTACCTACGTAAAAGACGCGTTAATACAAATCAAATTATTCTAGAATGGGCAAACACCTCTGGACATAGCTTCGAAGCTTGGGTATGTGACAGTAATGGAGACATTGAAAGAGGTTTCGGAACCGTCTCTAGCACCGGCCTCTCAGGAGAAATATAAAGTCGTCGCTCCAGAGACGATGCTGGAAACTTTCATGTCTGACTCTGAAGAAGAAGGTGGTATGTTCTATATTCATTCTTACTTAAGCTAGCTAAGCTACTGTATAGAACATGTAAAATGAATATTACTAAAAACGCATATTAATATACTATATATAATACTTACTGTGGTAAAAAAGCAACTAAAGCTAAAATAAATAATTTGTATAAAATAAATACAATAGTATATTATTATTTATTAAGTGACTATTATTTATTTTAGGAGAAGACACTATCCTTAATGACCAGCCCTATAGATACTTAACGGCTGATGATATGAAATCCCTGGGTGATGACTCCCTGCCAATTGATGTCACTAAAGATGAAAGAACGGAATCTGCTATGAGCCATAAGAATATAATGGAAATATCTCACGGTATAAATTATTTTATTATTTTACTGAATAAATACACTTTCGGATCAAACCAGTTATATGACTGAGGGTGAAAGCAGGCTGTGATTTTGCCGCTTATAGGTAGATTTAATTGAAACTACTATGGTTATTATAGCTTTGAAATTTGAGTTTAGACTCTTATAACAACATTTTTAACTATGTTAATCAAGTAAGTTCATTTCCTGTCTATCACTCTGTCTCTCTTATTTTGTGTAGCTTTAAGTTTTGATCTTTTTTTATATGAAGATATTTTATTTAAGGTTCTGTGAACGGCTTAGGCTTCCCACCTCAAACTGAAGTGGTAGTGAAGAGTGTTAGCCGATATAGCACAGCACACGCTCCAGAGGGATACTGCTACAATGTCGACCCCACATTGCCCAAGTCTGTATTGTATGCATAAGTAGAGTATAAGATCAGAAACTGTTGTTTGTATGTATATGTAATATAATGAATAGACAAAAACACTTAACTCATAAAAAAAATGGTCAATTAATCAAGGAAGGCTTCATAATTCTGCCAACACAAATTAAAGTTTAACTTCTAGATGTTACTCTGTCACATTTTATTTTTATTAATAAGTAATAAAATTAGTTCTGGCATTGCTTATAAGGGCTATTAATATTTCAGAGATATTGATGTTGCATAAAATTAATGTTCCTCCTTGCTCATGCTTACTGGATGTTGAACTACAGGAAACGGCTACAATGGAAGAAGTAAGTATTAGTCAACTATGATTATTGATTTTATTATACTTTATCTATTTTAATGTAAACTTGAAACATGATCATTGCACATAATAAACATAATACATTTCTTAAAAACGCATAGCTAGTGTTGGGGGTCTTCCTTTCTATCTCCTAAATAATCAATTAACATTTGATAAACTATTCCATTGACATCTTTTCAGATTTCCTTACGGTAAAACAAAGTATGTCAATTCTTAAATATCTTTAATATATTTCTAGTTTCCTGGTATCATTCCTTGTGGACGCCCGAGGTGGGGCATTACGCGGGTGTCGCGGGGGAGGGGTGAGGGTGATTGTACCCCCTCTCTCCGCGCAGCAGCCGACTAGGATCACTTGCAGGTGAGAATTACTCCTAGTACATTTTTGCTCCATTCTTGCTCTTAAACTTGCTATCTCTATCCAACGTAAAGTAATTTTAGAAACTTATTATTCAAGTTATACAGACATGGTTTTGTTTTAGCTTTTGGTTTTATGTTTTTATTTTAAAATAATTGAGTATTTGGCAGTAAGGTGTTAATCAAATAATTTGTCTATTTTTATGATAGGGGTTGAGTTTATCCAATATTTAATAGTATGAAATTTTAAACATTACATGATCTAAAAAAAATTTAACTTTCTCCAAACGCTTTGACTAATATTCTTTTAATTGACTTTCAGA
Source organism: Pontia daplidice (assembly GCA_963693355.1). Taxonomy (NCBI): domain Eukaryota; kingdom Metazoa; phylum Arthropoda; class Insecta; order Lepidoptera; family Pieridae; genus Pontia; species Pontia daplidice. The sequence continues at coordinate 3,893,076 of CAVNZL010000007.1, read as the reverse complement.
TATTTAAAGCCATCGCGAATAAATCACATGCCGCCATTGATGGAAGGAGAGGCCTTGGCAGCCAGGGTGCTGGAAATGGGTCCTATTTCTGCCAAGTTCTTAGGGTTTGTCCAATATAATATATATTTGGATTATAATAATCGACTCTAAAAGTTTCCTGTGTAACATTTTCAGTTCCTGTATTTAATTTTCTTTTTTTATTCCAGACCAGTTATACTGGAGGTGCCGCACTATGCCTCGCTTCGTGGTAAAGAACGAGAGATCGTTATTCTTCGTTCAGATAACGGCAGTAGCTGGAGAGAGCACAACACGGATGCAACTGATGATGTTGTACAGGACATACTCAATGAAACATTGGAGATTGAAGGTAAATGAAAAATTAATCTCTAATTCATTCTTTTTATGGTATTAACGTTTTAGAATTTGGATTGGAAGGAGCAGGCTACTATTTTTTTAATTACAAATATTATTTAAAAAAGATATTTGAAATTAAGTTCTATAGAGCTTCTTTTATTTGTTTGACTTTACTGTTATGTATAAAACTATGAAATTAATACCTATCACCCGATTCCAACATTGACACATATTTTCTTTTAAGTCGATTTCTTTGGATATTTTCAATTATATGAATTTCATACTAAAACATATAATTTATTTAGACACAAGCGAGGAAGAAAAGAGTTGGGAAGCGGCGAGGGTGACGCGTATTTTGACGCACGACTTCCCACAGTACTTCGCGGTCATATCGCGTATACGTCAAGAAGTGCACGCTATTGGGCCTGAAGGTACATTATTATTTTAAGGATATTAAAATAAGCTCTTTATAGTATTTGTTATATAATTCATTCTTTTGCTTTCTAGGTGGAATGGTATCAAGCTCTGTGGTACCGCAAGTCCAAGCGGTCTTCCCTCAAGGAGCCCTCACGAAGAAAATCAAAGTTGGCCTACAGGTAAACCTCTTTAAGCCTCGCTCAGGTGTTAAAGATAAGCATCTTAAGAAAATTACTGTCAATAACGTATCGAAGAAGAAACGCTTCTCTCTGATTTGGTAGTTTAGTAAGGTTCATGACTTCTATTTTAATGAAATGTCTGTTATCAAAATTTATTTTACGAATGTATTTTTACGTACAGTTCTATATTTGTAATGGTGAGATTTTTTAAATTTTTAATGGTTGAAACTGTATTGTGGCCAATTCCCAGTTAATTCATGATCCTCATTTTTTTCTCCTTTGGAAAAGTGGGTAAAAGAAAGACGATTTCTTTCCCTTCCACCAAACCGAGGAGTATAAGATTTGTAAATCGAAATGAATTCAGAATTTTATCTGTTATGTGTATGTATCGTTGCTAAGTCCTTAAATGCCTACTATTATATTTTTCGGTGAAGCCTGACGAACTGTGATTGATGTAATACAATCTATTTCATACGCAATTGTGAGGGCACGTTCTCTTGAACCTTCATATTCGAAATGTTCCTATCATTTCATATGGATATATTAAAATAGGAGTCAAAAAACGATCAGTATTATTTAGCATCCGGCTAAGTCGGTATAAGATTAACCATACTTATGAAAATGTATCGAATACTATAGTTACCATAATATAAGATATTTTAATCGTGTTCAAACGGAAATTTATATTTTATCATAATATTTATGTGTTTAATTTGCCATACATGTTTTATTTAAACGCGGCTTAGATGTTTTATGTAGTTAAGAAACGCTAAGACTTTAATTTTACTAAAACTCGAACAAGAGTACAAATAAGGATGCCAAATCAACTACCATTTTTGGTCTTATTTTTACAATCTCATAGTAATAATGTAAATTTAGTATATTAAAGTCCGCTTTCAAAAAATATAATGCTTATTATGATTGTAATCAAAGACAATAAAATATAGGAATTCAGCTGTTTTACTCTGCCATTATATGCTTAGGTTCAGACTAAAATAAGGTTATAGATAACAGCCTATGTGAGGTTAAAGTCCATTTTTCTATTCAGTCAGTATATACATGATGTTATTACAGTCACTAAAGCGATAGTATGATAAAGACTTTTTTTGAAAAGAGACAAGATAAAACGCGGCTTAGTTACAGTATTATAACCTTGGTTACATTTTTTAATCTAAATAAGAATGTAATCACAATACTAACTTTGATCCATGTCTGAATTGTCTATAGTATCCGATATGCTCTTGAACAATTATACAGTGTTCATACCAAATTGACTGTCAGTCGCCGCGTTATGCAGTTGTTTGTATTTCCATTCATATTCACTTTTGAGTACGTTATAACGCTATGCTGACATTCGTCGACCGATTAATGCACAGCGGCCGCAGATTAGCGTATTATTAGCATATTGTGAACGAAAATTACAATTTACTTTCACACTGGTTCACGCAGTGAGAGTGCTCACATTCGGCGACCAACTATACGTTTGGTTTGCTCGCGACTTAATCGTAAAAGACACGTATTTGTTTTATGCATGTGATGACAGTTCCAAGCCCAGTAAAAGCAAATGGTAACACAATCTGTCAATTAGTAAGGTATACGCTTCAAAGTACGTGTCTAGTACGACTCAAGAATAAAATACTCTGAACATTTATTTCTTAACATATTATATCTAAATTGTATTAAATATTTGTAGGAATATGATTTTATTAATGTTAAATGTAACTAGAATGTTTGGTAGTGATTTTTTTCACTCGCGAATTGTGTGATATGCGAAAAACACTGAAAAGTATCAGTATTATATTATGATTTAAGGATTCATATAACATATCGAATATTTAAAAATTATATTGTAGACAAATTATTAGATTCAAACGAAATCTAATGATGGCACGAGGCATTAAAACGTCGGTAAACTAAACCAGTCAATCGTTTGTTGATTGTGACACCAATACATATTTTAGTAATTTGTCTATAAAATAAAAATGATTAACACATGTACCCAATAAATTTCGTAGAGAATGTAGAAATGAATAAAATGAATAAAATGTAAAACATGTTTTAATTGAAGCGATGAAAAATATGAAATCACTGTCGTCTGACTTTTCTCACACATCGTTTGAAGTGAATGATTTGTATTTTGGTCTTTAGGCTAAGCATGTAAGATAAATTAAAATAATTAATGGATTGACTCTCACAAATATTGTAATCTAATCGAGGATTGTTGTGATTCGATTGTATTTAATAATTGTATGTATTTTTAAGGTTTATGCTAAATTTATTGGGTAATGTGCGCTTAATAAAAATGTTTGTGTATTCCCTAAAGACCAAATGAGATTTGCATGTAAATATTTATTTGCATTTTTAGCGCTTATTAGCATATGCATCTACGCATGTGTGAGAAAATTATTTTATTTGCTTTAGCTGTGATTTCATATTTTCATATGCTTTACCACCCTTCATTGCACCCTTATCCATTCAACACAGTTAAAAAATTATGCATATTATTTGCAGTTAAGGTAAGTGGAAATTTATTTTAGCACTGCACATCGAGTTTGGTCTTTAGTAAATCTCGCCTAACCAACAATGATAACAAAAAAAATTTAAACATAAGTTATGCTCATTTTTTAAATTTGTCCTGAATGAAATTATTTTTTTTTTTTTGCCTCGAAATCTCGAAAACTCCAAGAATTTTTTAAATGTAATTACAGGCCCAAATAATTGATTCGGAACTTACCGCGAAGCTTTTGGGCCGTGGCGTAGCGGTTTCTCCAGTTGTAACAGTAGAACCTCGGCGAAGAAAGTTCCACAAAGCTATAACACTGAGTATGCCAGCTCCAAGGCCACACACTCAGGGCATGACCAATCAATACAGTACATCTTCAGCACCAACATTGAGACTTCTTTGTTCCATCTCAGGTACATTTTCAATTATTACCATTCCCAGAAGTTTTTTAATATAATTTTTTAAAAGCGTGTTTGATTTTAATTCTTCGTAAATTACCGTTCTAAACGAAATTTCATAAAAATTATTTGGAAAATTTGAGTAACGAAACAATATATGGTAAATAAAACGCTTTTGATAATTATATTTTACTTCCTTAACTAATACAGTATTTTGAAGTGTTGCAATGGAGTATGGCTTGTTTATGCTACTTTGATAATTTAAGCTTTGTGTAAGGTAAGTATGGGCTCGCATTTGCTAGAAAGAATATTCCATTCCAACACTGTTAAAGGTAATGTAGATAATCTCCTTTCATCCGTTGTTAGTGAATTCGAAATATTGGTAGCCGATAGATCGTACGAATATATAGTTCGATTATTATTAAAGTAATAAAATTAAAGATAGAGTAGTCATTCTCAAATCTAAACTAGAGATATCCCATTTATCGAGGCGATGGGATCAGCATGTTCTATGACTAGATTAGATTCTACCAAAAATTATACTCCGATACACTTATAAGGGTTAGGGATTCATAATTACGCTTATAGCAAATACACAAAGCAGCTAAGGGGTCAGCCCCTATGTGTGCGTTTTGTGCGTGTCTACATTGTCTTTGTTCTCGTGTGTTTGTGTGTGTTGCACGCTCACCGTGTGTGGCGTAAATTAATACGCTACCACCTTTTCGGCGCGCACCAACAGGGGTATTTCGCAAAAGATCTCTCGAAGGTAAAAACTAGACCTATACAGATACAAAATCCAAATCAATAATCAATTTCACTTTTATTTTGTTTTGGACCTTATTATTTATTCTCACCAGTTGACAGTTATACTCTATCGAGTATAAATGCCAAATGTTTTCCTCTATCACTCTTGAATGCTTTTTTTCATGTTTGCTTATGTTACATTCTTTGCACGGGCTGAAGTTCTGGCTTTTTAAACTCACAGTCACTCTGTACCATAAACAAAGTTTTGATCGAGCACTTCGGCTCACGTATTTAGGAACGGTTTCAGTGAAATTACTCTGGCACACTTATAACTTAAGCACTCTTAAGTTCTATTCTAGGGATTCGAGTTATTCTTCATAAGATCACAGTCATGTTCATTTCATCTCCGTCAGTGTACCCGATTATATTACTTTGCTGAAGTGATCAAATTCTTTTCCAAAACGGCCTATCAGTTCTGTTCTTTCTTTCATCATTTCTATTTTTTTGTCTTTCTTTTGTCATTTTATTCACGACCAAATGACGCACGCCGATTGGATTTTTATGTTTATTTTACAGTGTCCTTCGAGAGATCTGTTTTTCGAAAAACTGGCAAATTTTATTGATCAAATTGAATCATTTATTATTTTGAAAATGCAGCACGAAGCTTAGCAGGTTTTACCATACGAGTGTGTCGCATTTAAATCACTTTTCATGAGAAAAACTGAAAACGGTATGTTTATTTCTGTGGTATGTCCTCGCTTGTTGTGTGTTTGCTACAGGCCGTTTTGGAACTTTTTTTTAATTTGTTAACCTTTCTATCTAATTTCTGACCTATCATGTTTTGTTATGAGAGTTAGTATGGTATTTTTGAAAAGTACAAAAGTCACAGTTTCCGAACACTCGACAATATTAATGAAATAGTTATTTTGTAAAATGTATATTTGAAGTAGTTAATGCATGTGTAAATGGGCACTTATGTTTGGATCAAAGGCGTTTTGACCGCTGGTTGAAACTTAAATACTGGCGACTAATACATCTTTTATAACGATCACAAATATGTGATAAATCTAAAAATGTATACATTTCTAACCCTTTATTTTATATATTTTTTTATTGCTATACATATTGTATTCTTTCATAATTCGTTTATAAATAGGAGGAACGAACCGCGCCCACTGGGAGGACGTTACTGAAAACACGCCGTTGACATTCGTGAATGATTGCGTCTCATTTACGACCACAGTGTCGGCTAGATACTGGCTAATTGATTGCAGACATGTGGAGGATGCTACCAAGATGGCTACAGAATTATACAGGTAAATTTACACATACTATATATTAGAATATAGAAAATAATTATCAGACAAATGTAAGAGTTATATGAATTATACGAGTTTTGTGTTTGATTAGAAAAGCCCCATTAGCCAAACTCGAAATGTATGAGAACTTATAGGTAAACCTTTTTTTAATATATACAGGCTACTTTCTTTTTTTTTTTTAAGAAAGTGAAATAATATATCGAAAGCCATTCAGACAGCCAATATCACAGACTGCGTTTTCAATTTATTTGTCTTTGGGTATATTTCTTTCCATATCTGTGGCAATTACATTCTAACTTTATACATACTTTTGAAAGTTCTTCGTTTGCGTTACTTTTTTTACGATACAAAAATATTATTTCAACAGATTTTTATCATGTTGAATAAATTTTTAAAATATGTATCTTTCCCTAGGGAGGCAATTCACGTACCATTCATGGCCCGTTTCGTGGTGTACGCGAAACGTACGGACGAAACGCAGGCTCAACTACGACTGTTCTGCGTCACAGACGATAAGGAAGATAAGACATTGGAAAAGATTGAACGGTTCATACAAGTAGCTAAGAGTAGAGACGTTGAGGTAAAATATAATAATGCTTTATCTGTTACATAAGTACGAGTTGTAATGGCTACAAGTCATTATTTTGTTCAATAGCGAGCTTTGACGCGATTGCTGTTGAAGATAAATTAGCAACTTTCTATTAAGATATTGCTACTAAGTTATTCACGTCTGTTTAAAAATATGTAATTTCCAAAATGTATTTATCATATTTTTAAATTATTTTAATAACTTAGGAAACGGTTAAATTATATTGCACTTAGGAACTATTCGGAATATTTATGCAGTTCTTTTAACATATCAGATAAAAAATATTTTGTATGTTACCCATAAAATAGTTTTACACCAATCCATTGGTTGATCATTTGGTCACAATAAATCTTAATCGATTTGGAAGGTTTAATATATTTAAAATTTTACAAATCGCTTTAAAGCTCTATATGAATAACCTATTTTATAATTAAATTACATTTTTATATACTATTTAATACTGTGTTTACCAGACCTTTGACTTATCAATATTTTAATAGTTTTAAATTAAATTGTAGGTCCACGAAGGTAAACCTATTTACCTAGAATTTGGTGGGAACTTAGTTCCAGTAGCGAAATCAGGTGAGCAGCTCTCAATACCATTCAGAGCATTCCGGGAAAATAGAGTAGCTTTCCCAGTTATGATCAAGACTCAAGATCTCGAGCCTATATGTCGATGCCAGTTCATGAGAGACCCCAAGGTGCCCAAAGGAGAACCATCGCCTACACCGGTAATTTATTTAATTAATAAAAATAACTCCCTAGTTTCAATTTAATTTCTTAATGAAATTGTTCGATGTATATTTGTATTGTCATTGGTGGAATTATGAAAAGGAAGTAAGAACATTTTGTAATTTTAGAATTTTGTAATTTCCAGGCGTAGATGGTTATTTTTAACCAAATGTGTTTAAACTATACTTAATACGTCATAGTTAATCACAATCTAGGATTAGATTCGTTAAGCTGTTTTATTTCTGAAACGGATTTTACATTTCGTACGTTTTTAATGTAATTTTCAGATCGCAGTATTAAACATTATGGCTCCTGATGATATACCATCTGAGCGTATATCACCGGTTCAATCCGACAATTTGCCTCGCCGTACTGAAGAACAAGAGAGGATATGGCGACAACGACTTAGCGATCCAAGGTATATTTAAATTGTGCCCTCGGATAAATATAAATAAAAATAGCATAATAGAGTTAGCAAAGCTCTGGAAGATACTAAGTCAAATGACGTTTTTGTATGGGTTTTCCAAGAAGCATCGCATGGCAAATGTATTTCTAAATTGTATGCTGAATTATTTATTTCTATAATAATGAAGGGCTTGAGATTAACAAAATATAATAAGTTGCATATTATTATAAATATCTTTATATATAATTCTTCTGTGAGTGTGTATGTCACTGAACTTCTCTCAAACGACTGGACCGATTTTAATGAATTTTTTTGTGTGTGTTCAAGAGGATCTAGGAATGGTTTAGATTCACAATTTTGTCCGCTGGACTATGTTTTTTTAATTAATTTTTAATTTATTAGTAGTTGTTGATATTGGAATGTTTTACATTGGATCCGAGAGACGGCGCTACCATCGCAGTGTCAAATTTTAAATAATATTCGAATAATTAATTGAAAATTGAAATCACATGTATGGTAAAACAACGTTTGCCGGATCAGCTAGTAAAAATATATAATCCCAGGTCCGGAACGGTACTTGTGTTTAATGATTTTTCTTCATCAATTACAACATGATTTCAAGTATTTTTCATTAACTGTAATATCTGATTAAAGCCCTCACCGACAGAAGGTGTAGGTGTACTAGTTGTAGGTATAAGCAGAGTACAAAGTGTTATCTTTTATTCCATTGTTTAACAGATTAGAAGACATATGCAACCTCCTTGGTAAGGATTGGGTGGCACTCGCGTATGAATTAGGTGTTAGTGTTGCCACTGTCAATCAGATACAGGCCAAGCGTATTACTACATCTGAGCAGGCGCAGCTTATGCTCAAATTGTGGAAGACTCAATCTGGGACCAAGGCCCTAGGTAACTTTCCTGATCATAATTTGATTCCTTATCTAGTTAATCTACGGAAGAAACAAATTCTAATATTTAAGAAAAATATTTAAGTCTGTAACTAATTTAGTAATATACACTTAGAAGTTTTTAATTTAATAGCTTAACAGCGCCAACTATACTTGTTTTAAAGCATTATAATAAAGCATCATTAATTCATCACACATCCTTAAACACTTAAATAATGAACATTAAAACAGTTATTTTTTAAACAGTTTATATATACATCATAATTTGCAGATAATTCATTAGAGTTGGCTCTTTGCCGTATAGGCAGGGATGACATAATCGCCTCGCAATCAGAAGGAACTAACGAGCGAAGAATTCAAAGAAATATTTATCAAGAGAGACAGGAGTCGGAAGAGATAGAGGCATATAGAGGTATTTTAAAGCTATACGTCAAATAAATATCTTGATGTATTTTCTCACGACAATTCTATTCAAAATGTAATTATTACGCACATAGTAAAATCTTAGTTGTGGGAATTATTTAACGTATTTAATAATTAGCTTTCGTGGTTAACAAGTTTCAATTATTACATTTTATTAAAAGGGGCGAGCCAAAAAATTTTTGTTGTAGTTTTGCAACCTATTTCTACAGATAAAAAAAATTAATTTTCAAAATTAGTCTCTTTTATAAGTATAGTTAGTTTCTCATAATATAGAATCCGTTTTCAAAAAGTCGATTGTATTTAAATATTAATTATTATAATATAATTTAAATATACAACCCAAATATCATTTACAAAATAACACACCAGTAATAAAATTGTCAAACTGCCATTATTAAACCATTATAACGCTTAATTGCTTATTTAATTATGATAAAGCTGAAGAGGACAACAAACTAAAAGATTTCATGGACGATAGTCAAATATCTGAGCGTACACATACAGAGGACATGGATCAAGATGAAGCCAAATATTCGCCGGAAGAAAAATCATTTGTGGATAAAAGTGAAGTTGAAAGAACACCCACGCCGAGTGAGGAAAGTGAAGATGAAGGTATTGAAATATCTGTTTCTAATTACTCTTTTCAAATTAAGGAACGAGGATGTGTTCAAATTCTATGTAAGTTATTTTTTGTTTCAAAATTCTGTTATTTGTTTTTAATTATTTTTGGGTGCTATGATTTATTACATTTTGAAGAGTAAATACCAAACGGATTTATAATATGGTTGTTACTAAATGCTTAAACATAAATCGTATGCTGTTATAAACTTACAGATGTAAAACGTAGTGTCGCTGAGAGAAAACAGCAAATAACAAAAAAATTAACTTCTAGTAAAGTACCAGCCTCTAAGCAAAAAAAAGAAATTCGTGAGGAGATCATTGAAATTAAAACTCAAATAAAACCAGACATAAAGAAATTCCATGACATAGAACAACAGGCAAGTATTTTTTTTTAGTATTATTTTAATACCAGTTCTAAATATTGCTTTACTATAGTTGCTGCTTTTTACAGATCAAGGAAAAGGACCCTAAATTAGAAAGAACTCGTTCGAAAACTTCACCAGAAACTTCAGATATGCAAGAACAACAAGAATTTGAAACTCACAAAGAAGTAATAACTGAGAAAAAAGAAGTAGTAAAAGAATTTAAAACAGAGCAATTTAGAAAATTCGACCCATCATCACCGTCAAAGCCAACACCTAAACATTTACAGAGGCACATGCGCAACGAATCGATGCGATTCCCTTCGGGAGATTTTTCCAATATTACTATAACTCCCAAAAAATCTTTGACTACAGAAACTATTGAAACTAAAATAACAGAAAGCACCAGCACTGTTACCAAAGAAGTAATTTCTCAAAAGGAAATAGATAGAGCTAGAGTGGAGGAGAAATTAGATGATGGTGAAAGATCACCAGAGCTAGTAGTGGAAAAAGACGTAGCCGAAGCCACACTGAAGGATAAAATAAGTGTATTTGAAACAAAAATAACAAAAGAACCTCAAATTGATATGACTCAAACAGTAAAGTTAACTAAAGAAGCTCTCAAAAAACATACAATGGAGCATGATCAAAATATTGAATACACGCAGGAATTCGTTAGAGAGCAAGCGAAACAACTAGAAACCGAAAACGATGAGGCTCGAAAAATTGAAACCGTTGCAAAGGAGGTTGAACCTTTAAAATCAGTGAAAGAAACTATACAAAGGTTCGACTCAAAAGTGGTTACACAAGATAAATCTAAGACCTTTACAAAATCTACAAGAACGGATTCAACAATAGTACAAGTATCCTCTGAAGAAGATAGTGAATTTTTGAAAAAATCTACTGATTCTGAAACAGAAACCGAATCGCAAACAACAATTAAAATTGAAAAAGACAAATTAAAAAAGATTGATCTGAGTAAGCAGATATTTGATAAAAAATCTGGCTTGAGAGACAAATTCGATAGGGATGATCATGACAAAAATGACGATACTGATCGTAAAGATGATAAGCCTATATCTATTAAAGGTAGAATTGAAAAGCAACTCACTGACGAATTACGAAGTAAAGTAAGTGAAGAAGAAATATCAGAAACATTCGAAGAAAAGGATGTATCAGTAGATGAAAATCAAAAGAAGGTATTATTACTATTACTTCTTATAATTTAAAAAAATGAATTAAAGATATAATATTTCTATAGGTATTTACCTGCTTGCTTAAGCCGGCTTAAATCGTATAACACCCACTACACGGATAATTCGAATCACAACTGTTAAGCAATTTGAGCCCTAGATTCAAATATGACGTCCCAACTGATTTAGCGTCATATTTTGTATACATATAAAATGTTCTAGGTTGAAACCTACCAATCTGTTACAAGTGTACAGTTTGATATGAGCAAGACTAAAACAGACTCTGGGGATTCTGAAGGACAAGAAACAGATCAGAGAGCATCTGCTGTTGAAAAAGTGGATTCATTAGCTGAGTTACAGCAAAGTACTGAAAAGGACATCAGCTTCATTTCACAGACTGAGTCTAAGGTAACATAAAAATAATGAATGCTTTTCAGCACAATTTTGCAAAATTAATCACTGCACATGTAAGCAGTTTTTCAACAATTGGCAGTAATTCAATTGACGTTTTATGACTATGATTTTTCACTTTACAATTAAGACAACAAAGCCCAAAATTTCTTTTATTGATTCAACTAGATCATTCCTTTAGCGGCCGCGTTTATAACTCTAACAGATTCATGCATGCCATTACATATAAATACACCTATTATGACTAAAATAATAAAAGCGTTAAAAGAAGCAATTAATGTTCATGTCAAATTTATTAACAATTTTTATCGTAGCTATATTTAAGTATTTTCCATAAAATTTAGATATTTATATATTAATGACGCCTATAAGTTATATTTTTTCCATCGAAATTTATAATAATCTATGAATTATATTATATTTATAAATACATATTGGGTATGTTGTGCTGGTGGGCTCTTTGTTCTCTAGCTATTTTGCAGCGCGCCCCAGAAAAGGTCACAAATTTTGGATTTTTTCCCTTTCAGCTACTTTACTTATCATCTGCTTAATAATTGTCGCATACATATAAAATGTATAAGGTATAATACAATAAAGTTTCATTACCACCAAATAACTTTACGTGATTTTACAAACATCCATCTGTAATTACAAACTTTCGTATTTTTAATATTAGTTGGATATTTTACTCTCATGGTACTTCATTGCTTCTTAATACAGTTCCTATTATAAACTATATATATTTTATACATTATAATATATATAAATTATATATTTATATTCCTATTAAATTATAATATCTCCCTAAAATATATGTCATCAAATGAAGTCAAAGGACAATATCGTGGTGAAAAACGGTTGCAGTTGGAAAAGGCTTACGAAAGCATCATCGTAACTAATATATAGTCATATACAGCCAATCCAAGTCCCTACTATTTGGAGAAATGTATACATTTAAACTATAAATGTATCTAGTTCTGCTAATAAAATATTTTATTTATTTTTTCATATCCTATCGTGGATTTATTGTAAAAGTTTTAAATAGAATCAGTTTCACCATATGATTATGGGTAATTTTAAAATTTCAAATATATTTGTACATTTTAAACAATACACAAGTTAGCTACTATTATATACTACAGAAATTTTAAAAGTTAAAATATTTGCATAGATAGATGCTCACAATTCGCGTGGCGCGTAAGCATTACAGCGCATTGTTCAAATACAAGAACAATTCATTATTATTAAACGTTAGTTTTATATCTATTGTAATTTTTATCTATACAAAATGCTTTTTACTTTAAAGGTATATTCAAAACCTAGAAGTGATTCTCTTGATGAAAGCTCACAATTTTCGGATTTAGAAGATCAAATCGGTATGAGCCCAGCTCATAAGCCAACCTTAGAAAAGGTCGAAGAGCCAATCGAAATTACTTCAGAAACTATAATATCAGCTCGATTGCAAACACAGGAATTTTTGCAGTATGAAACTGAATACACTTCACGTACTCAGATCGTTTCAATTGGTCATAAAGAAACTGAAAAGGTAAAATACAAATATTAAAAAGTAGAATTAAATCATGTTAATCATATTTGAAAGAACGATGAATTAAATATTTCTTTATTTAGAAATGCAATGTTTTTACTTAAAGGACACTATAAATAAAAGCTGTTATTTAATTGTAATTTTAGATTCATCTTAAAGAATCGCCTGTTATCAGTGCAAAAGCGCGGCAGTTTATAGAAACAGTTCCAGAAGACGACTCAGTTCAAGAATGTTTCTTCTCTAAACGTATCTATTCGGACTCACTAGAAGATTCTGAACATACAGATTCACGGCGCCATTCAGAAGCTGAATCATTAAAGTCGGACCAATCTGATATCAAAGCCAAAGTTTCTTCTTCTGAATTCGATGAGAGGGCAGAATACGAAGAAACTGCTGACTCAGGTAGTGGATTTGGAGATGAGAAGTTTGAGGAAAGTGTAGGTTTTACTTCTATACGAATCGATCCTAAAGCTTTAGATTCAGATAAGCAAAGTTCAAGTACTAGCGAAGAAAAAGAAGTAGATGTTGTATTTAAAAAGATGACGCCCAAAAAGGCATTCAAGAACCGAATCTGTTTCAATATCAAAATTAAGTGATTTGATGACTGATACAGAACCAATTAAACTTAAACAAGAATTTCAAATCTTTGTTACTGAAGCTGAAGAAACAGACAAATCTTTTGAAAAGGATGAAATATCAGATAAAATATCTTCAGAAAGTAGTCGAGAAATCGAAATGTCAGATAGAAAATCATCGGAAGGAATTTCAGATAGAATAAGTTCAGAAGACGCGGTTACTGATAAAAAGTCATCTTCAGAAGAAGAAGCTCATAAAGAAGAGCAAATTTTAGAAACTGACACCACAAAATTGGCGAAAGAAATAATAAAAGACTTTGAGGAGACCAAAGTGGGTCTTAAAGAAGATATTGCAGATCTTGGTAAGTTTGTTTCATAAAATATAATTAAGAAGATAGAACTACTATATATATATGTATATATAAACATAGTTATGTTTTAATGGTTTTGTAAATTTTTAAGATGTTAAACGCCAGTCTGTAGCATCAGCAGAATCTGGGTCAGTAAGTGAGCTCCGTCTAGAGGAAAAACGACCATCTGATGCTCGTAGCCTAACAGAATCAAGAGATTATACTTTCGAGGAGTCGGAAGACGATATAAGAACACAGGGCACTCACGTTGATATAAAAGACAAAATGGCTTCAAAAGAAATTGAAAGCAAAAAGTCCTTAGGTATATCCAATAAGATTAATATTGTATTTATATATACATAATTAAAATTAATATAAATATGTGTAAACTATTATTTCTTTATTATATAATTACATACATTGACCCTTTAAATATTAATATTAATTAAATATTTAAGGTAACGAAGAAATGCCAAAACTCTCCAAATTAATGCATGGTGATTCTTTAGATGACGTAGAAGCTTTTCCTGAAGATCATGTTGCAGATTATGTACATAAACTGCCGCATATAGAAGAAATAAGGTAATAATACTTAAAACATTTTGGGTTCTTTTTTATTCATTCTTGTTTTCATAAATGTTGTATTTTGCAGTTCGGATAAAATACTAACTAGTCAATTCTTAACAAAAGAAAGAGAAGAGCAACTGAAACGTGAAAGCACTGAAATCAAAGAAGAAAATAAAAGTCATATTGTGTCTGAGAAATCCCTTGAATTAATTCCAATTGTTATGACAACTGAAACAGGCACTAGCTCAACCCAAACAGCAACAAGTATTGGTGTAGATGGTGAAAAAATAACGACAACTACTGTAACCGAAGTGATAAAGTCCGAAAATGGAGACAAAACTACAAAAGTTACTGTTTCAGAAAAAACTAAGTATCCATCTGGCCAGGAATCTATATCTACCCAAGTATCAGAGAATGTTGAAAAATCTATCCAAGAACAAAAAGTTATCACAAGTGAGTTAGACCCTATGAAACTAGAGGGTGAAAATTTAGAGAAAAAAGATGAAAGTACGCACATTGATACCAGAATTGGTGAAACAGGTGAAAATATAATTATTACTACTAAAGTTAAAAAAATAAAAACAGCTTTAGGAGATGAAATGATTCAAAAATCAGTAACGGAATTAATTAAACATCCATCTGGTAAGGAATCCGTTTCTACTAAAGTAACAGAGTCTTTGACCTCACAAGAAGAAAAGATTTTTAGTAAAGTTTCAAAATCAGGAAAACTGGAATTTGATGAACAACAGACACTAAAAAAAGAAAATGACAAAGAAGTGCAGTCTACTCATACTGAAGTAAACACCAAAATAGGTGACATGGGTGAGGAAATAACAACAACTACAACAATAGAACTTACAAAAATGCCATCAGGTGAAGAATTTGAAAAGAAGACTATAACAGAAGTTACTAAATATATTGATGGCAAACAAACCACATCAACAAAAGTTTTGGAGGGTTCAAAATCCCAAATATATACCGAAGAATTATCATCGAAATCTTACAATGACATTGTAGTAGATGACAAATTTTCACAACTCTTTGACGAAATGAAACAAAATAAAGCGCATATCATCGAACCAAAATTTGATGTCACAAAAATAAGAACTGATACTCTCAGTAAACTTGAAATTGCGGAAGCTCTGGGAGATATAAAAGAAACAAAAAAGCTGTACCTAAAGATTTACCTATTGATGATATTCCGGAAATAACTAAGGAACAAATTAAACCAGTAATTGACGATATCTTACATAAGGGAACTATAGCAGCAGCTGCGAATCGCCCTACAAGTGAAAAAGACATTAAAGTCAAAGATGCGGTAGAAACGGAAAAAAGGAGCTACGATGCAAAAGTTCCTCAAAAAGATGAGCGACGACATTCTTGTATTAGCCCTGCTATATCTCTTGAACGTATAGCGGAATCTGAAGTAGAAGCAGAGGAAGAATACTTAAAAGCTAAGAAAATGACAAAATTTGTCGAACATAAATCTACTGGGGAATTAAAGAAATCTGATTCTGCAATGAAACAAATGGCAGATAATATTGAAATTATTATTAAGCAGGCTTCCGAAGAAGTTGATTTATCATATGAAGATGCAATTGTGGAGAAAGATGAATCATCTGCACAAGAAATTAAAGAAATTACAAACGAGTCTTCCATAGACGACCATAGAAAAAGTAAAGATAAAACAGGTGTTGAAGTAAGAGAAAAAATTCATAAAGGTATCATAATAGAAGAAGCCAAAATTATAAAAGAAAGGCCAACATTGATGAAATCTTTGTCTAAGGACAGCGGTGAAATAGTTATATTACCAAAAAAGAAACACGCTCGGACCTTTTCCGTACAAAGCTCTCCGGATGAAGTGGAAGAACAAATTTATACAGATTCTGAGTCAGGTTTGAAAGTATTTTTATTTTTAGTGGAGTTGTGCTCATCAAAATAGCTTTCACATAAATTACCGTAAAACTTAAATAGAGATAAATTGAGTAATTTAATAAAAATGCATTGTACATAAAACATGTAATTTTAAACAACATAGTTTTGCAGTTAATTGACTTAAAGATTCCATTTTATTTGAAAATTTAACCATTACGATATACTAAATGATCCCTGCAGCTTCAGTCGTGTTAATAATCCGTGCACACCATTACATATAAATACATATTATATTATACGTAGAATGCCTTGTAATAATCAATATAAAAAAGGGACAAAAGTATATATTTTTGTCTAGGATTATTTTTTAGCATTTCATCTATTTTCATTTTATATTTTATTTATCATTTTATTACTACCAAATATGTAATTTAAAATAAATTATAAATTTTTATTGTAGTTATGGTTCAGTATTTAGGCTAAAATGGCCTGACAAAGTAAAAAAAAGCCTATGCGCTATTTTGATGTATAAGCTATATAAATGTAAAGGTCATTAAATTCCATTCAGAAGTTTTTACGCGTAAGAGCTATCCATCCATTCTTACAAAATTTCGTGTTTAAAATATTAGTAGGATAATAATTGATGCCTATCATTCGATTGCGGCTTGACTTTAAGTGATGACAATTTTAAATGAAAACTTTAATTTAATTTTGGGATTTATTTTAGATATGGATAAAGCAAAGGTATTGGAGATTATAGAACCAACTTCTGATATGGAAGGCAAAATTGTTGCTACAAGTTTTGATATTAAAAAAGTTAGAACCGACTCTTTAGATGATGCTGACGATTTTCCCGACAAAGAGGTAAGGACTATAAATATTAACGTAAAAGATTTGCCCTGAAGTTTGGATCTTTTTGATGGTTCTTATTCAAATTCCATGACCTGAGATTTCATAAACTACTTTAAAATAATGTATTTTACTTTTTACTGACTAAAAATTATGATTTTGATTGATTTCTTCTAGGGCGAATTTTTTGAGGAAGGAAAAGTCATTGAAGGACAATTAACTTATGAAGAAGACAAGTTGTACACAAAACCCGAGGAGCCTTGCACTAGTCGGATTAAAGATCAAATAAGGCAAGATAAATTTCAGGAAAAAACTGTAAAAAAAACTCACTTTGTTGATAGTATCCTAAGATCTGATTTGGTTTCTAAATCAACAACGGAGTCGTCAGTAACCACTATTGTATCTACTTTAACGAAATCTTCTGATGGAGATCAGAAGTCGGTCGTAGAAGAAGGTACTTCTGCTGATTTGTCGAAATTAAGTGGAGCCGAATTACTGAAAGATTCGTCTAAAACATCTTTAGAACACAAGGAAGATAAAGCCGAAGACCAATTTGATGACCGTGTAACTCCTGACTTATCGAAGAAGTCATTAACCAAGGACTACTCAAAATCATCCATTGATAGTAAAGACACCTCTAGAGATTTTGCTACAAATGAGTTATCTAAAGACTCTACTGTTGATTTAACCAAAGATTTCTCAAAAGCTTCAATAGATAGTGTTAAAGAAACCCGTTCTATTGACGAAAAAACGATTTCAGAAGATCATTCATCTATGGATGTATCTAAAACATTGGCATCAGATGCATCAGATGGATTAACGCATAGCAAAGAACTGGATGACGATAAAATAGCGTCTAAATTTGTTCACCAAACCTCTAGTTCCTCACACGAAACAAGTAAATTCTTTAGTGAATATGAAGATAAGCTTGATAAGACAAAAACTTTAGATACATCAAAACAAAGTAATGATATATTGTGGTCAACTGAACAAACATTTAGTCAATCAAAGACTGAAATAGTATCAGATAAAAAAATATCAACGACGGAAGTTTTAGACAAAATTGTAAGTAAGGAAACGGAAAAGAATGAAATAATAGTTCGTGAAGGTGAGGAAGATGTTATAGAACAAGAGACTGATGAAACTACTATTGACGAGGAAACGGAGACGAGAGATATGAAAGAATTAAATAGAAGATGTTCAAATCTTCTTGAAGACATATCAGCGCAGGGTGCGTTGCTAAGGATTGATTCTAGTCATGTCGCTCATAGTAAGTTTAAATCGTTCGTTTTAAGCGTGGTCGTTTTATTGAGCTTTTTCGTGTGACAATTTTTTATTATGAGGACAAATAAAATTTAATATTTTACTGATCTGAAACATGTTATTAAGAGAAATCTGAGGTTTTTCATAAATAAATAGTTAATACATATCTATTAGTTATTACAAATTTATTAATGCTATAATAATTTAACTCTATTGAACTCATTTTTCAGACCTTGTATCAAAGCTATCAAAGACCCCACCACCATCTCCAGTCGATCTAACAATTCGTGATAAAACAAAAGTTAGCGAGAGTTCAGGCGACAAGCAATCCGGGCTACAACTAACAGGTGACTTATATTCGAAGTCTCAAAAATAACTTATGGTGAAGCCATAACCACACTGTTCTTTAAATCTATGATTTACCCTACATTTTCAGGTTCGGAACCGACGTACCTGGATGCAAGCAGACATTCTCCGAGGGCGTCGTCTGGCGGAGATAGTCTTATTAGCGAGACAGACGCTCATCAAAGCGGTAAGTTTAAAAAAAAATATTTTATTTATTTTTATTAATTTAGTAGCAGAGACAGCAACAGAAATAGTATTATATGATACATTCAAAAAGTGGCGCCACTGCTGTTATATAATAGATTCAAGTTGGCGCTTTATTTAAAACCAGCTACCATTGTGAGCACTTAAATAGTATATTTAAATATGAATTTCTTTGGATAAGCTTTTGCATAGTAGTGGCAAAGTTTGTAATGTCATGGCGAAACTTTACTCATTGTCCAGTAGACACAATAGATGCTGATTAATTTCGCCACACTTTTATTTAAGCCAATTATCGCATGATTCAATAAAAAAAAATAGGAAGTATTATATGATAAATTATATACGAGACATTAATGCCTTTCATCATAAAAATAGTCTCATTTTGATAAATAATCATTGGACATTTATTTGTTTTGCAACTGTCACTGATGAGCGGTATGGCAATTTAAATAGCACAGTAAACTTTACTTTCTTTCTTGCGGAGCCCATACGTTGCTTTAGGTAAGTGGACCGACGGTGACGATCGTATAATCATGTTATCGCTTTTTCTTAGCGGTACTGGGTTTTTTGTCTTTTGCACAATATTATTTCAACATGGAGTAACGTTTCGCTTTGATCACACTTTTTTATTTACACAAGCCATTTCACAAGCTTATCATCAATCTATTTTTTATAATTGGCATTCAATCTATTCTATTAAATTATAGCGCTTAAGTTAATAAGTGTAATATACTCTTAATGATATAAAGCGGATATTAATGAAGAAAAAAATGTTTTTAGCACATTCCATTACATTGGTTCTATGGTTCTATGGTACAAGATCTTTATTATTTATATTTTTCTTTTACAGATATGTTATCTGATGCAACTAAAGTACTCAGTGCCGCCACCACTCCAAAATCACCGTCGAAGCATTTAGCTGATAATATAGCATTCGTTAATGTTGACAAGCCCACCATAACCAGTGGTGCCATGGAATTAGTTGATAGGACTATTGAAAAAAGTATCGATGTAATTGATCAAATAAAAAAGGAAAAACTTGCTGTGAAAATGGAGGAAATGCAAAGATCAACATCCAGCGATACCTTTTACTCTGAATCTAGAGTGGAAACATCTACTTCATCTTCTTCTGTACATAAAACTGTAGGAGGATCTCAATTAGTGTTTCAAAATATTGATCCAAATGCAGTTATGTCTGACATGGTTACAAAGATCGGAACTTCTACTGAATTTAGCACTGTTTTATCACATAAGGAAACTGAAACTAAAAAAATATCTGGACAAGAATTTTTTTCTGAAACAAAGCAGGTTTCTTCCTCTGATGACGATTCACTAATTATAAAAACCCAAACTAGTCATGAACTAAGAGGACAAGAGCATGAAATAAAGGAAAAAACAATAATTCGCAGAGATGGAGATCAAACAGAAACCTCGCAAAAAAAAATGGACAGAGCACATGAAGCAACTGCAAAACGATCTGATACTGAAACCAAAACTGTTTTTAAAAGTACAGATGATACAGATATAGTAAAGGTGGAGAGAGAATTTTCAGAGCAAGGCTTGTATAGTGGCAGGCAGACTAAATCGGAGGAACGCATGACTGCTCTTAAAGACGATATTGTTAAAAAAAAACATGAGGTAAAAATATCAGAAAGAGATTTATCACACGAGCAATGGGGAAAAGAATATTTTACTGAACCAGGTGAATTGGAAGATATACACGAGGTTGATGACACAAAAACTAAAGTATCCTTTATAGATTCAACTTTAAAGATAGTAGAAAAGGATGAAATTGTATCAAGTGTTGAAGTATCAGAGAAGGGTAAGGTTGTTAGTTCAAAAGTAGAACACCACAAAGAAGAGTCTATAATTGAGAGCAAGGAACATGACGATTTAAGTTCTGATGCTTCTCATGCACCTAGCTTTAAGAGTGAAACTACAGATCGACGTGGTTCAACAGAAGGAAGTCCTAAAAGTAAATCAAAATGTTTTAAAAAAGACGATGAAACTTACGAAGTAGATTTTATCAAGGAAATACGTGTTTCAACTTCTCCAGTTAAAAGTACTTTTAGTCGAACTGGAAGTCAAGACACACATTCCGAATCAGAAATAGCGCCGGAATTACCCCACGATACTGATACGCCTAAAAAAGAAAAAGTTACTAAATCACCGGTGCATATTCCTCAGAATCAAATAGAAGAACAAGTTTTATCCATTAAAACTTCAGAAACTGGTGATATTATAATTGATTCTTCGAAATCTACACTGTTTAAGGTGACAAAAGGTGATAGTGATAACGTATTAGAATTCAAAACATTAGATAAAGCTAAAGGACCTGACATGTCAATGAAAATCACTAAAACTGATATGGTGTTACCAGCTGGTGTAGAGGTCTCGGAGGAATTAAGTACTTCCAAAGATATTATGATTAAATCTGCAGACAGTGTAGACACTGAGTGCATGATTAAATCTTTGGAATCAAATGAAGCTGAAATCTTACAAAAATCAATGGATTCAACAGTTAGTGCTGAAACTTTACATCCATCTGAGTTTTCGACAGAAGCAGACTCTGCTTTTCTTACAGGAACAGGAACTGATCATAAAAAAGAGGAATTAAAACTTACTAAAGAAAAAAGCCTAGAAGATATATGTAGCAGTGGCTACGATACAGATCTCTCATCGGCTGAATTTCAGGCAGCTAAACAAGATAAGGAGAAAATTGATCTAGATACATATATGTCAACACAACCATTAACTGATTTGTCGGTTTTAGAAAAAACTATTGATGAAGTTAAACAATCACTTGAAGCTGCACAGGGAGAAATCATAAGCGAAAAAAGTGACGGGAGCATAAAATATAAACAGTCACCCTCAGAATTTCAATTTAAAATATTAATCAGTCCTGATAGACCAGAAGTCATTACAGAGGAACCTCAACATAGCGACGATGTAGCAGCTAAAATATCGGCGAAAGAAAAAAAAGAAATTTGTGATACTACATCGCTCAAGTTAGGTTCTCATGAAGAATGTAGTGTGTCAGATACTGAAATGAAAGAAACGATCGTAATGAAAGAACCAAGTCCGCCATTAGACGCAGATATTTCTATTAAATCTGATAGTGGACCACATTCTATTTTAGAAACTGAAAGTGAAATTATGTCTGAGAGAGAGTT
This sequence comes from Pontia daplidice, assembly GCA_963693355.1. Classification (NCBI taxonomy): domain Eukaryota; kingdom Metazoa; phylum Arthropoda; class Insecta; order Lepidoptera; family Pieridae; genus Pontia; species Pontia daplidice. The sequence goes on along the minus strand of CAVNZL010000007.1, from coordinate 3,870,771 downwards.
GTCATCTAAGGGAAGTCCGGAAGTTAAGCTACGAGTACAAAAACATATGAAATCGAAACTGGGTATCACTGACAGACGTTCAGCTTCCGATATTGAAGGATGGTCTAGTTCTGGAGAAAGTCACTATCAAAGTTTTGAACATTCGGATAGCAGGCCGTTGTCGTCTGATATTGAAGTTATGCTTACTGCGCAAAGTGGAACTGAGTTTGAAACAGCTTTAACAAGTCAAGATATTTCATCTCAGTCTTTTAGAACTTCTAAAGACTATTACACAGCATGTAGTTCTCTTGCGTCAAGGGACAGTGTAAAAAGTTTAGATTCCGATGCCTCTAGCCATGTAGCGAGCATTGATATTTCCGATGCATCAGAGACTTTAGTGCCATCAGCTAATGAATTAAAAGAAGAATTAATGGAAAGTAGTACTTATGTAGAACAATTTCTGCATGAAACTGAAAAGGAAATTATAAAAAACGAGGAGGAAGGTTCAGGTGATGAAGAAAATTATAAAGAAGATGAAGGGGAACCAATAGGAAAAATGAAAAGATCACATGAAATGAGATTTCAACCAAAGGATATGATACCTGAACATTTTCCTTTAGAGACCACTTCCGAGAGTACGGAATTTGACGAGGACTCGTTGAAAGATAAAGAAGCGTCAGATACAACTATATCGAGTCAATTGAAGACGGACGATATTTTATCATCTTCGATTTCTAAATTAGACATGTCATCATCACAATCACAACTGGATTTGGATAAAGAAATAGTTCATGAAACTATTGGTAGAACCTCATCACATTCTGACCAAGCAGTGCCATTTTGTGTGACAAAAGTTGAAAGAACTCAAAGACAGTTTGTTGATGTTGATAGTGAAATAATTCCAGTTGGCTCTACTGAGTATGATGAAATACAAAAGTTTGGGAGTATAATTACTGACTCTATAAAAAAGACGTCAAAGGAATCTGCTATAGAAAAAAACGTTGTTTTAAGTGAATTGAGTTCTACTCTAAATATTGACGGGTCAACGTCGTTAGTTGAAGTAAAAGAAGAATTTGTTAAAAAATCCGTGCAAGATGTTAGTGCTACTCCGTTTGCATTGACAGAAAAGCCTCCGAGTATGAGAGAATTTGTCGATGTCGAAGAAGACATTATACCAGTTGGTACTAAACAATATGAGGAAATTTTGAAGTCAAAAAGTGACTCTTCCGTTCCAAAAACTAAAGTGGAAAAGTCTAGTATTCCCTATGATGGTACATTAGAGAGTAAACAAAGTTCGGCCTCCAGTTTGAAGACACAGGAATATATTTCAACACCACATACTCCATTGTCAGCGCCCAGTCAAAGCTCAATTTCCACTGATAATGGGCGTGAATATATATTAGATGACATTTATGATATATCTGAAACACCAGAACTTAAATCTGATGTAGTTACTGAAAGCAGTAAATCTGAACTTTTAGTCACAACAGACGACAAGACGTTACAACATTATGAAAAAGAGCAAGATTCACCTACGAGTGATGAATTTGAAATGGTTGATAAACCAAGTGAAATGGATGACTTCGTGGTAATTGAAGAAGTAGCAAAAGAAGCTCAAGAATCTGATCCAGAAGGTAAAAGTTTACAAATTAAGAAACAAAAATATGTGGTCCGACATGATACTGAAGTTGAAGAGTATCTTTCAAAAACATCTAAAAAACAAGAAAGTATCAGCAGTACCTCAGGTTCATCTGATGATGACATGCAATATGAAATAGAACAAAGCCGATTACAAGCTCAAGAGTTAGCAGAAATTGAAGCGGGTAAACGTTGGATACAGATGCAATTCGAAGGAGATCCACGTTACGATTACGAAAGGATTCCTTTAGAGGACATAAAAGAAGAAGAAATGACAGATTTTGACGCTAGTCGTATTGGCAGTTTAACTTCACAAAAAGAATCTATAGGTAGTTACGGTAGTTTCAGAAATTCATATGGAAGTTTATCTGAGTCTGAAATGGCTTCGCGCATGAGATTTAGGATAAAAGGTGAAAATGATGATATATCCATTAGCTCACTTCAAGAGTTTGAAAACCTCGAAAGAGCGTTAATGGAACAATATCAACAAAACTCTTCTTCTTCACAAGACTCACTAAATGGTTCTTTACCCCGTCGTTACATTTTAAGTAAAAGTCAAGGGGAGGAAATAGAAATTTCTAGCCTTAAAGAATTTGAGGGACTTGAATCAGCTTGCCTTGAAGCTCTTAAAGCAGAACTACTTGCAAAGCAAAAGGAAGCTCTCCTATTAGCAGACCCCAAAGTTGTAAGTGGTAGTTTCTTAGAACAAGAAAAACGTTCTTACGACAGTAGTTCAGATAGCAGTCCACCTATAAAAAGTGGTAGTCCAGGTCAAAAATCTGGGAGCCCATCCCAGAAGAATGGAAGCCCGTCACAGAAAGGTGGAAGTCCATCCCAAAGATTTGGAAGTTATGGAAGCCCCTCTCAAAAATTATTAGCAGATTCAGCGGCCATAAAAAAATTAATCGATCAACAACTAGCATTAGAACAACGTATGCAAGAATCACGGCCAAAAATAGTAACTGTTAAAAAGTACGACGACAAAGGAGCATTTTTTATTCCTGTGCCAGACCCTGATATGTCAGAACCAAAAGTAACCGAAGTGATAGAAGAATGTTCTAAAAAATCATCGTTTGTATGTGCAGCAGCGCCTAGTGATGGTTCTGCTGAATCTATCCCCGGTGACTGCGAAGAAATGATGAAAATCTTAGATCAAGAAGAAAAATCTAAGACAGGAAAAATATCTAAGACGTTACACGAAGGGGCCATCATTGAAGTAGTGAGAACAACGACTGTAATTCAACAGCGCTTCATTGATGGAAAGAAAGTTTCAGAAACTGTTACTGCTACAGAAAGTGACGGTGTTGATATTCCAAAGAGAATATACTATGATGAAAGTGGCATGTCTCTTAGTTCTGAAATGTCTTCATCTTTGGCGTCACAACCGTCAGAAATGGACAGTTTAATGACCGTAGTAGACCGACAGCATAGTGAAGGGGAAATGGTTTACTCCCGACAAAGCGTTTCTGTGTCTGCAGAGAGGCCAGAAGATTTAGATATATCCAGAGAAAGCAGTGCAATACGTGAACTATCGCCCTCTTCCGGGAGGTCAGTAGCTCACAGTATTGTGTCTGGTAAACACTTTACAGATCCAGCTAGCGGTTCTTGGAGTGTTCAAGATGAAGAATTGAGTTCTTCTGGAAGTTTTAGTCGGTGAGTTGCTTTTTATTTCATTTTAACTATACCAGGGAACTAAATTTGGCAAAATTTAGTTTCCTGTTATGGAAATTCCTGGTAACTTGAAAAGATCAAAATTTTGTATGTTTTACATATAAAAATTTTCATATATATCAACTTCATAACAATACGTTTGTTTATATTTCAGAGCGCGTGCGGACTTGATGCTGGGAAGTACTGATAGTTTGGAAGCAACAAGCTCAAACGCAACTCGAGCGACTTACAACTATGAAGTTGATACTCCAATGACGGGAAGCCTAACATCCGGAGGTACGTGTAAATTTGTTTTGCCGTATTATGTTAGAAGCATTTGAGCAATTAGTTACCTTACTGCACTTTTTATGTGTAGAAACATATTGCTATCTCATATATTTTAAGTCGTAGTGTAATATCATAAAGAGATAATTTTTTATGCTCTCTATCTTCATACTAACAAATATTTGTGTTCTCATACCATAATTGTTTTACTTCATTTCCTTAATAGCTTATACATATATATACAACATCTTCTTTTATGCAAAAAATACTGTTCGCCAAACAAAAACCCCGTAACAAATCAATGATTCAGTTATCTTTATTATTTTAATTTTTATCTTTGGTGATAATTGGGAGTGAGTGAATATCGAGTGTTACTTCAACCCAAAATACCACGAAAAAACATTTACGTTTAAAGGTACGAGTGCTTTTACGCAAAAGAAATTCTTTACGGAGTTTTTGTTCCTATCAAAGTGCTAAAGCTAATATCTATTTACTATCGCTATCGAGCTTTTACTAATCAGAAAGATAACAGCGCCTCCACCTCCAGGGTCGAACACCATGGTGTCTTCCCTTGATACACTGGATCCTGTGACTGCTGTTCAAATGGAAAGTCTCGAACACCAATCCACTAGTGAGCAGTACTCACACTTTGAAGTACACGAACCGGATTCCGACACCGAGAGATTGGTAAGTGAAATCAACTTGTCTTCTCTAAATTCACGATTTGAAATTGATAATTATTTTATGAATGATTTCATTTGATCAATTCAATAATTGATGATTTGATTTGAAGTGTTGCATCCCGGCATCAAGTAGATATATTACCGCGTATGTTAATAATTACAATTTCTAAATAAGTTTTTGTTTAATAAAACTACATATATATCTTTTTACTATTATTTCTTTATCATAATCTTAAGATTTGTGAAATCTGCGACCTTTTCATTTATCATTTGTGATAAATTAATAACTATTTCTTTGTTTGCTTATTTTTTTCTTTTCTTTCATTGTAAGCTACGTCCTCTGTAGGATAGTAACTTTCGCCTACATCATTCATAGGTTTATTAAAATAAAATATTATTTTAGGAACTTGACGGAAGGATTCCAAAGACCAAAGAGAGGACGATTATGTTCGACAGTACAGACACACTGAGTGCTGTGAGCGCTGATAGCTCTGTGAGAGAAGCAGCCGTGGAAGCTCCGGCCGCTACATTCTATATTGGCGATACACCAATCTTGCGAGGTATAAATACTATCTTGTTATAAATTCGAGAAGTATTTGCTATGTATTAACGCGAAATGTTATAAAAAAATGTTGTAAAACACTGCATTCTTTATAGAGTTAAAAACGAGAACTATTACTGATATTTCATGAACCGCTCCAATAAAATATAGAATAAAATGAATATGTAAGGGGGCTCTCATGGAAATATGTGATTTTTGCTAGAATAACGGTTTGCAGCCCTTCGTGACGGGTCAAAATATGTATTTCTTTTTAACTGGCTAGGAAAAATTTGACCATTATTTTAGGGGAACAACATGAAGAAGAGGCGCAACCAACGCTGTCTGGCAGTTGTCCTGCCTCTTTGCCGCCCACCACGACTTCGACACCTATACCTGCCCAAAGAAGGTAATATTATGTCAATAACTGTACATAGCTCTTAATCAATGATACAAAGAATCTGAAAAACCAAAGAACCATATAATGCATATATTCCACCTTGGAACGACCATATTAAAAGTATTATATTTAATTTAATACAAAACGTATGATATAGTTCAGCTAGACATAAAACTCTAGTTAAATATTTCGATGCTTACTTTTATTTTTCACAGCGAGCACACACACACTTCATGATTTAGAATCGACCCTCTTGTATTTTGTATACATATATTTTCTTAATTAAATTGCGTTTATTTGACACTTGTAAACATAGATAAACAAAGAACTCTTATGTAATTATTTTTTTTAAATGTTATTATCACATTACAATATTATACATTAAGTTACATACAATCTCATTAAACTTAACCTAGCAGATTTATTTATAGATTTGATTACATATATCGTTTAGATGTACGAAAACATAAGATTTTTTGTGTTTTTCAATTATTTTCTGACGTAGATTTCAATGTACATTTATATAATTCTGGACTGAGTAGTACCTTATTTACATAATGTCCTCAAAAAAATGTAGTAGTTCCGAATTACCACTTTCTAAAAAAAAAAATATTTCGTTTTTTTTACCATTAAGTTTTTTTTTACAAAATTACCACAGCTACATTTTAAGCACATAATGGATTAAAATCCTATCGGAATGTCAACTAAAATTTCATTATAATTCCAGCTGCTATTGTTTAAGTCACCCCCAAGACAAGACTGAAAAATAGGTACACTGTTTTTATTGTATTGCTTGGTTTTATTTGCTTATTTTATAGCATGCGTTTTACACGAAGCGTTTGGTTATTTGGTGTGCTGATTTGGATTTTCTTACGAGGTGTTTTTTTTTTTAATTTTAGTACCCTTACATTTTAAATACCCTTCTCTATACATATTCCCTTCACACGACTATCAGAAACTCCTATTCCTAATAATGCAATGATGAATAAGATAATCATCTAATGTTTAAGTTTACTCAATCGATATGTCATAGATATAAGTAAAATTAATAAGTAAATCAATTTATATAGTTAAACTGATGTTTTCGTTTTAATTTGTAGAAATAAATACGTATAGTTTAGTAATACACAGTAAAGATACAATATAACTTGATATAAAACCTTAAGTTTATCTTTTTATAGATCCTTGACAATGATTGCGAAGCCGCCGCACTCAAGCTTAGAAGAAGAAGCGAAAAAGTAAAATGTTAAAAATGTATTGTATAATTAATTAAAATTTGAACATTATTCTAGCGACAAATTGATAGCTAGCAATGATATAGGAACACAAAAGCTATACAATATTAGCGTATTTTATAATTTTTTAACATATATTCGATCAGATAAATAACCACTTTAACCAGATACGTATAAGGCCTTTGTAACTTAAATCCACGCGATTTTATTTACAAAACGTAACATTCAAACAGTTTTGAACACATTAATTAAAATTGTTATTGCGTCATATATTAAATAATTAAATTTAATCGTGCATTTGTGTATCAGGCTGCGAATATAGCCAGAATTAGAACTTTAGGCGTATATTCTTGAGACATCTCAAATATTACTAGATGTTATAACTGAAATCAATTTGTGCAATTTGTTCCTATATCGTTGACCTGCAAACAAGCTTTAGTATTTTTGATGCAGAGCTTTAGCGACACTTCAAAACATTTCCGTCAACAAGACTATAAATTAAAACTATTGTGGAGTTATTACACCCGAGATTTTGATCCCAATATAACTGTATTTGTAGTTCATGTATCATTAAACTAGACTAATATTTTGGTACTAGCTTTTGTACTGTCGGGTCGACTGTCCATACTCAACTTATTACTGAGATCCTGCAGCGTGGTTGGAAACTAGTTTTAGCCAACTCATTCTGTCTTCTGTCAAAATACTATAATCATATTTTGACAAATGGAAGAGTAAGTTTGCATATATATTTTGTTGTAGAATCCTTAGAACCAATTGTTAACGACGATATAAATATTATATATATATACTAAAATCGTGCCATCGCATTTTTTTTTAAAATTTAATATTTAAATTCTATTATTATGTCATTAAACGTACTATGAATTGGTTTTAAAAAATTACAAGTCATTTTTCACCCTTTCTTGTTTTAAAACTACGAAGTTATGATCATTTGAGATACTTTTCTGTAAACTCCTTTCTAATATTCTGCTCGATTGCAGAATTTCAGCCCGTCAAGTTCGTGCATGTGACTTCTTTTCTGTCAATACTGTTTTGTCAAAGTTACCGGTATGTCCTCGACTTAAAAGTTTTGATCTGTAGTCTAGTTTTCAAATATCGCTTACTTTTAGAACATATAACATTGTAAGCATTACGACAAGTTTTTATAGACATTTTGAACAAGAATTCCTACAGTATCTGTCCTATACATACAGATTTTCAACTGTCTGAGCGAAAAGATGTTTCGGTATTCTACTATGACCTGTGTCTCTGTTATTGTTGTCTAACCGACTTTACGAAAATACCCCGCGCTTTATGTATCCAGGTAATTTAAAAGTAATTCATTTTTTTAACGTCTAAAACCTTGTGGTACAAGTTTTAGTGGAATAACTATACGCATCTTCGGAATATTTTTGTTTTCATTCATGCACAATTTCTTAATAAGTAGTTAGAGGTACAATTTAGGATAAGGTACAGCCGGCTTTGCGTTACTTTTTGTATCGTATATTTTTCTTATTAATGTTTTGGTTCTCAATTTTTTTATATATTTGTACAGAATTTATTTAGATACTGTAATTAAATATTATTTCTGGCCGCACTCAGAAACGTCAAGGCTCATAAATTTTACTTATAATATGATTTTATTGAATAGTAATTTTAACAATAAGGCGTAGGTGTGGAACGACAAATTTCTATCGTATCTAGGTTTAAATAAGCTTATTGAAATCGCGTAACTGAGTACGGCTTAAATTAGGTTAAAAATTGTTGCCATATTGTTAGTTGGCCGTTTCGTGGCTTGCTCACTTCCAATTTTGTAAGGAATGATCTAAAATTCTGAGACTGAGATCATGATGATGGACTTGCTTCAGCAAGGTTTTCATATCTTTGTGGTTTAAATTAATGCTTATACACTACAGTCAAGACGATTCTATTGAAGTATGATTGAACAGTCATACTCAGTTATTGTATGATACGCAATGAGACCTTTCTATCTACGACAATTTTGCCAATCGGACATCGGCTTTATTGCGATGTACTAAAATGTTTATCACATTTATATCTTGTTAAATTGTATAGTCTTGACTGCAGTTCATAATAGCTGTTTATAGTGAATAACGTTACTGTGTGCTTTAAGTCAATGTTAAGTAAATGGCATCATTGTGATGCGTCGTATTAAGTTTATATAATTTGCTACGTTAGATTGTTTTACGTTGTATTTGTAATGCTAAATATTCTATTAAAATATTGAATAAAATGCTATGTCTCATATTTAATTTGTTGTTTTATTCTCCGTAGTTTAGGTTTTCGAGTTGGATATAACAGGGTAATAAAATATACCATTAAATCGATAATATATTCAACAACATAGGAATAAAAAGTTATTATTAACAAATAAATAATCTTAAACCTAATACAACTATCAAGGATTTATATTTACATGTTATGTAATGTTTTGTAAAGAGAAAGCCTCACAAGTAAATATTTATCAGATAACAAAAATGTTATATTTCTGCTTTATTAGTTTCTTTTAATTTGTATCCCATTGGCACATTTTGTTGCAAAATTTTATTTAGCTATAACGAAAACTCTTCAAATAAAAGATCATTATAGATCTCTCATTCAAAATGTTTTCATTCTTACATCTAACCATGCTTAAATATATTATGGCATTATATTTTGTATGCAAGTAGATAATTTTTAATGTGCGAATTTAGTTTATATGATACGAGTATTTCAGAAGGCGATATTTACATTCAATAGAATAAATTATTAAATTAGCTTTGGTAGGAAAGCCTCGTTCTACCACTGCTGCTGTTTTAAAACAATTCACTAGTTTCAAGTTCTTCAAAGGGAATCGAACTCCGATACGTCACTGGTCTGTAAAAAGATTTTGTAATTAATAATTTATTGAGGAATAAGATATATACCCATAGTAACTACTACGGGTATATATATAATTAAAAATAATTTAGTTATATTATAATTTAAATTAATTTAAAGCCGCAAAAATATGCGAAATCTAGCTAAGCGCTTGCTGACGTACAATTATGTTTATCAATCTGTAATTGTACAGTTATTTTAAAAAAAAAAACTGTTTTTATCATATCAAAAATCTTAAATATTAAATCTGAGTTTTGGGCCCATTCAATTCCATAAATTATAATATCACTCGTACAAAAATAAATTGAGTCTACTAAAATTATGTTAAAAATGATCAATAAATAATATAATAACATTAGGTACGTCTAATCTAGGATCTATTAGTATTTGACAGAGTGACATGCTGTTACCCACAGGGTCAGGTTTATAGAGGTGAACGTGCGGCAGGAGGAAGGTGGAGCCGAGATCCCTTTCAGCCATCGTGTGTGCCTCCTGGATATTAAAGGTTTAGTGCTATAACATCTAACTACTAGGCTACTAACAATTTATATTTTTAAGTGCCGTGCAAGTTAAACAATATTTATTCTAGAAACGAATATCTTGTTTATATGTGTAAATATATTTCCCAAAAACCCTTCATTTATGTCTTATATGCAAAAGTATGTCTAACATTCTAGAAAGCTCTATCAAAACCCAATAGGTCGTTAATAAAATTATGCTTACTATATAGGTAGGTGCTGCGTATCGATCATGCGAAGTATAAATTACAGTTAATAGCACAAACATTTTATTTACTCTAAATATGCGTCTGGCCGTATGTTACCGACCACTGTATGAGGTTATAATATCTGTCAGCAATATACAAAATGAAATAATACCTGAGTGAGTCGTGTGGAAGATGCCGCCCGCCCAGTACTCGCGGGTAATGTTCCGCCAACCGAGCGAGCTTCAGATAGGGTCCTACAATTATTAAATTACAGACACGTTATATAAAAAAAGGAATGTGATATTGGATATACAATACTTCATCAATTATTATTTTTCTTTTTTTTTCAAAAAAGCCTACATTTTACGTAAAAATATCAAACTTAACGATGAATTATTTTAAATAAAGGGTTATTTTAGCTTACAGCTCTCCAAGACGTCGTTCTGCGTCTGTCCATTCAGACATATTGTCCTCTTGACTGAAATGCAAAAAAAAATTTAATAAACATACATATAATATGAGGATAGGATCAAAATGTAATCTTCTATCGAAACCCCATCACACTGAATAAAGTAAGTAAGTAATCATTCAGAGTAAGTTATTTCTATTCTAAGTACTATAAAACACGATTGTATAAAAAATCTTACTTAACTGGACTGGTATAAACGTAAAATGTAAAATGAAGATATATGGTAATGTGTTCAGATTGTACCATTTTAATGCATACAAATGCAAACATACAAAGAAAATCCTACATACGCAGACAGCTTTGGCTCGCACCGCAACTAACATGACATGCTAAATGTGATTAAATTTATACCTATAAGATTTCCTCAAGGTATCGAACCTGGATAGCTGTCCGTCGATGTCAGTCTTATTAATTGATGAGGCATCATCTTCCTTGAGCCCACTCTCGGGGCGGACAGTCGTCGACACTTTGAACCCTGCTGATACAAGCGCACCTGGAAGATAACACATCTATAACAAAAAACCCAACTTGGAAAATGTGTGAAAAACTCAGACGTACCTTGTTTGTTATGCCGGTCCTTATTCGCACTGTAGGACGATTCCAAGCTATGTTTTCGTCTCATCTGTTTTCAAAATACGTTACTTAGATATATAGTTTTTATTATGGCTACTGAGAAACATATTACATATATATATTTTATAAATAGATATATTTTTACACCGCCACAGCCAACAGTAATGTTCATCACAAAAATGTTAACCTGATAATGCTGATCATTGGACCAACTGGGTCCTCAATGACAATTGTTAATTACTGAAACTGTACTCCTATTACTAGAACCCTATTTACTAGGTCTACACAGGGTATGTATAGATCAACATTTTAGAATAATCAAACCCTAGTGCTAATAAAAATGTATACTAGTTTTCTAATTTAGTTGTGATTGAAGCAAATAGTGTTATATGATTTTAAATCGGTTCAAGTCTACGTATTATAAAAAATACGCAAAAAAATTTCCAAACATATTCAATAACTATAGAAAACGAAATATGGGTGAAAACTGTCATCAAATAAATTGGTATTTTCAAAGTGCTATAAATAAATAATGGGAAATTTTAATGAAACCAACCTCCTCGGTATGGTTAGTCGCACCAGACTCAAGATAACTGATCAATTTTGCTTCTGCGCACGCCTCTAAACTTTTCTTCCTGGATAGGTTGTCTCGGCTGTAAGAATAAAGTAAAATTAAAGTTAAATATTATAGATGAATAATGTGCATTAAATATGCAATACATTGAAATTTATAAATCTCCTGTCACGATGTTTGTCCGCGATGGACTCCTAAGTCCCAAACCGTGAGCAGTCAGGTCCAACTTAAGAGATAGTATAGCTAAAATCTTGAATTATAGTCGCAATTTTATTTGATTGCAAATCATTTTTTCTATAATTAATTGACAGTCGATTATAAACTTATTTTTATTGAACTAAAAAAATGATTGCTAGAAATCAACATGTATGGCAAAAACAACGTTTGCCGGGTCAGCTAGTTTTTAAATATAATTATTTGTTATATATACTGAAATTGAAACCTTGCCACTAATTCGATCGTAGTATGATCATAAATCTATATAAAATAATAAAGCTGAGTTTGTTTCACTATTTGGTTTAACGCGATAATATAAGGAATTACTGGTGCGAATTTTAAAATTCTGCGTAGTGCACCGGTATTTACTAATCCATAAGTAATAGCTAGGTCTACATAAATAGACCATCCAATCATCAATCAAGAGAAAATAATTTTTCAATTCGAACAAAAACTGGATACCAAACTGTTCAGCTTAACAAAATAGTATATTTAATTGATATAGAAGTGTTTACATTTCTATTTACCTATCGGAATGTTGATGCAGACGAGCTCGAGGTATGAGGACGGCGGGGGCGGGGGGAGGCGGAGGGGAGTGCGCGGGGGGCTCCGACATCACGCACTTCGCTGTCGACGATCTACCTCGCTGCGAACAATGGTTCATCTTAAAATACTGGCAACCATAGAACGAAAAGAAAAAGCCTTTTTTTTAATTTTTACACCAAGCCGAAAATTCGACTATTCTGTTGTTCTTTAATCACAGTATATATGGAATTTGATACAGGTGGCTTAAAATTAAATTAGTTATAGTTTAGTTTAAAAAAACATCCTTCTTGAAGTTGCAATATTGTAATAAGATGTTTACAGATTTATGAATAATGTGTATTCTGAGGGATGTTATTCAGTTGGAATAGAAATCGACTATAATCAATTAGCATGGGCTGAGAATATAAAACAAAAAAAAAACAATCGTCAAAAATATCTCCGTTGTAATAATAACAATAAAACGCGTTTCATATTTCTTTTACTATATATCGTCGCCGCCTTTTGTCTGTTATAATTCTATTATTAAAAAAAACTAACTATTTACCTTTGTCGGTACATAAGGTAAAGACACATTCTGTACACTACACGTCTCTGCATTCTCTCTCTCCGCTATCAAAGCTCTTCGATCAGCTCTTTGCTTCGGCATATTACCCTGAAAATATGAAATATTATTTGAAGCTTTTTCATAAAAATAAAAGATGTGTTGGTTAGATTTCCTGATAAAAAATTTACAGAGCATACTGAACAAGTGTTGAATAGACCACTTAACGTAACAAAAACTAATAACGTACAAAAATTTTAAGGTACATTATAGACTTAGTTTGCGGTAAAACAATAATGTGTAAATGATCTTTTTGATGTACCATTTTATTTACATAACATTATATACTCAGTTTTTTAAGTGATCAGAATTACGTGACATCACACAATGATATTTTTCGCAAGCCTTTTTAGTGACCTAATGCTGGTGAATTAAAAATCTTGGCTGCAAAAAAAATTTGTTATTACACCTGGACCTGCAATCAGTGCCAATAAAGATTTATTATTTGCCACCGTACAGAGCTTAGAGATTCACCTGATGCAAACTCGGCATCCCCTGCATACAGCCAATAACAAAAGTCTGCGTCGCTGGACTCCTCGCTGCACAGCATCTCCGGGAGGCAAAGATGGTCACAGCAGTTATAATAAGAAGACCACTCACTGTTACTGTTATTAACACCGCTGGAAACAAATGTAACATGATCAGAGAATAATATGGTTGAAATGGATCGATAAAACAACTATAAAATATACACGACATTGACACCTACAATTTTAAATTTTAAAGTCTGACGCTAACCAAAGGATACGCACCTTTCAAATTGACCTGACAAGTCCGTCCTGCGTACCATTTGAAGCATTCACATATAACAGCACTCTCTCGATCGAAGCATGTGCCATGATAGTTGCAAGTGTCACAGCCAACCGCTTCCGCTGTAATGTTTGCCCATTAAAAATGTATTAAGAACAATAGACTTGAAGATAACAAGCAGATAGAATAAAGAACTCACACGAACAAATCCTTCCTGGATACAAAGTATTGACGCTGAGATCAGCGAAGCCTTCCAAGCAGCTGCACGTGTAAGTTCCGCGTAGGTTGAAGCATTTGGCATGTTCTGAACAGTCATGGAATTGACCGCTAATACACTCGTCAAAGTCTGGAAAGGCATTAGGATCATAATGCATTCGAATGTTCACCTAGAGTTATAAGAAAGCGTAGGATTGCAATTGGTTACACAGTCCCACAGAATTTGTTAATAAATGACATTAAATAAATTAAATTGTAATTAACTTACCACTAACGTTCAGCCTGTCTATATATTCTGCTGCTGCATGAACATCTGTACCTCCGAGACTGTAGTTGTTGTTTCTTAAATATTTCTCGATCACTTCTTTCAGTCTATACTCATGAGCGTTATCTGAAAGCTAGAGTTTAAACAGATATAAAACGTTGGTTTTATTTGCAAGTTTCTTTCTATGTCGTCTATGTTTGTGTACATATTCTTATCTTTTAAATGACTATTCTGCCTTCGGTTTTACTTACGTTCAGCGGTAATAAAGAGACCCGAGCAAGTTGTATAGTTGTAAGAGCAAGCACCTTTTATATCGATATTATTTTAAGATGTTATTCATTAGTGATTCAACTACGACGTTTATTTAATACTTTTAAAGAGGAATACACTCTCGCCGTATTATTATAATGGTATTTTTTGGCGATTTGCGAAATTTCTCACAAACTCAAGCTGACAGTAACATTTAATATTTTAACGAAAAATCTGTTCCACTTTTATAATTTATTACATCTATTATATAATTTAAAAGTATTTCTAAGCATAACGTTAAGTAGGTTACAATTAATATTTGAATTTAGCTTAAGATTTATTATTTTATTTATGTTTAAATAAGTATAATATTTTTATACCTGTACGTAGAAGCCGTTGGTAACTCCCTGATATATTCCATCTTTTCCTCTCATCTCAACTGGATGGAATCCAGTAATATGGATACCATGGAATACGTCTCTTAAATCAGACTGCATCACCATTCTATTGATACCTTCATGAGTAGCGATAGCTAGCTGATGGTATTCTTTTGTTGAGTTATCTGCTAGATTAGGATGGAATCGTAACTGTTGGTTTCCTTGAGATGCAAGGACAAGGCTGACCGAATACGTATACGTAGCTGCAATTATTAGATATTCAATAGTTAAGAATCCATTAACAAACTGAAAACTGACGGAAAAACAATTAAGTTTGCAAATAAACGTGATAGAAATGGGCACATGCAACTGTACTCGATGAATCTGTTGATTTATTGTAAACATATTTATAGAAGTTATTGACTTTCAACAAAACTTACGTTTACATGGTCGGTCAGGGAACATCCTAGCAAATCCAGGTCTACATACACACTTCATTAATCCATCAATTCGCTGACAGCGCTCATTTCTAGATGCCTTGCAGTCAGGTTGGCATTCTTTCCCAAAACCTATACCTACAAGAATGTTTAAGTTGTTTAATGTTTACAATTGAAGTTTTTCAGTTGTTTTCACACTGTTTTAGCATAAGACAATTAACTTTCTTACCGGCAGGGTGGCCAATATTTGTAGTTTCCAGATATGGTGTACCTGCTAATAATATTTCACCAAAGAGGACTTGTGAGACACCATTATTGTTGACTTGCTCATTTCTAGTTATACTGTCGTAGTCACCCGTTTCTATATCAGATTTTACTGGTGGCGACTTGCCCCCATTTTGTGACTTATTCATAACAATGAAGAAAGTATCATTTTCTTTTTCTTCCTCAACTTCTATCTTTTGAATATTTTCTGTAACTCTATCGTCTGAATCTCTAATTATAAAGTTATCTTTTTCTTCTGAAGACATTGATATATCATCTAAAGGTATTTTTGTCGTTGTTATCTCCTGAACTGGAGTAGGTTCTACTTGTAAAATAGGAATATGTTTTGTCACTGTTTCAATTATAGTGGTCGGTTGCACTTGTGTGTAAATCTCAGTGATAATATCGACGAGAGTTGAAGTATGGGTGTTAGTTAAGATTAAAGTTTCAGTTACAGCACCTTCTGATTTACTTATTAAACTTGTTTTTGTATGTGTTACGGTCAAAGTATGAGTCAAGTTAACGTATCCGACACTGGAAATAATCTCAGGAGGTTCTGTTAGAGTTTTGGTAAATGTGACAACTGTCGTTTTGAACTCGGTCTTTGTTGGAATAATTTCATCCGATATTTTGACTTCATTTCCAGCATGATGCAATATATTTGTAGTGATGTAGTCATTATTTTTATTTATAGTAAATGTAGATGTTAAGGTTTTCTCTATTATTGATGTTTTTTCAGGAGTATTACCATATGCATTAAGTATTTGTGTAGGCTTTATAAAATCTTCTTCTAATAATGTTTCAGAGCTTTCTATGATATCCATATACGTTATACTTGGGGAGTGGGTTGGCTTAAACGTTGGTCTTACTATTTTATTCGTGACATGTCGGGTTGGGTATAAAATTTCTGGTCGACTAATTGTTCTCGTTGGTGTAATAATATTACTTTTAGATGAAGGTTTATATTTACTATCTTTATTATCTAAACGAACTGGATATGGTTTTCGCGTTCTATTATTTACACCTATAGGTATAATTTTTACTTTATCAGTTAAGTCTTCTTGGCTTGAATCATGCGAAGATTCATTTAAAATATTCGTGTGATTTATATACATTGGGTTTTTAGTTGATATTTCTTCGTTATCCCTGTTCTTTTTATCTATACTCGATTTATCTAAAGAGTCTTCTTTGGATTGGTAAGAATCATCTTCATAAGAATATGAATCTTCAACTGACGTGTCAGCCGAGTTTACATCAGGAAGAGAAACCGTAGATGACGTGATAATTTCAGGGAAGAGCACTGATGTAGGTGCTACATTTATCTTTTGAGGGAAGTCGATTCCTGATGACGTAAGCCAACTCGATGACATCGAAGCTGTAGGAAAGACTAGACCAGAGCCAGATGCAGTTATTAGGGGTGTCTCTGGAATTGAGTTCAAATCAGGTATTCTCGTGGGTAAGTCTCTAGGAGGAGGTAATAATAGAGACGAAGGTTGATAGCGATTGTAATATGGTCGTTTAACTTTGTTTACTACTTCCTGTGGTTTGTTACTTGGCCTATAAGTAGACACTTCATCCTGTTGTATGGGGTTTCGTATGGGACGTGGAGTGCTTAATCTTGGGGGTAATGTTCTTGGAGGTAAATTCCTGTATGGCGGTGGAGTTCTTACTGGCAGTGATGGTCTTGGACTTTGTTGAGGTCTATGTTTACTTAAACCACTCACGGGTGGTGGTGGACTCATTCCCATGATATGATCTTTATTTTGTTGAGGACGCACATTTTGAGGAGGAGGTGGTGATAAATTAATAATATTTTCATCAAAATATGTTTCATTTGGTAAGGAATTAGAATTTGTTATATAAGTCGGTAAAGTGGATGTTTCTGATTCCTTAATTATTATTGGTTTCTTGTCTGATATATGAACCGTAGAAGTTATAATATTGGGGCTATTGTTTTGAGCGTCATTAACTTGAAAGTCAGTTTTTTTACTGTCCTGAAACTCTGCGCTCGGTTTTTTCAAAGTGTTATTACTGGATATAGAATAATTATACATTTTTTCTCCTGTATTTAGTTCAATACTGTCTTCGTATGATGTGTTGGTATAATTTTCCATCATTTGATTAATCTGCCAGTGAGGCTGTTGTAGTTGATGATCAAGTGGAATTGAGCTGCTAACAGTAAATGGTCTAGGCCTCATATTGTATGTATTAGATTGGCTTATAATTGGGCTCATACTATTCGATTGATATGTAGTTTTATTTTGAGATCCAAACGGTTTTTCTGTTTGTGTACCACTCTGGAAGTTATTTATTTTAATTTTATTTTGCCCTGTGGTCAAGACTTGATGTGTTGATTTATTATCTTGTTTTTCTTCAGAAGAAGTAACTATAGGAACTTTCATAGATTCTGAACTTACTTCTCCATCTATTTCTTCTTCCGTATCAGAATTATCTTTACCATCATAAATTTCTTCAGCGGTTTCATATTCATACATAGGTTTAGAATGGCCAGAAATATGCATTACAGATTTGTCGTCGCTCGAGTTATCTACAATTGGAATGTTGTAAACAGGCTGTTTACCGGCGGAAAGTGATGGTATGTAACTGGGTTTAATAGTGAACGTTGAAACCGTAGGTTTATCTGATTCTTTCTGTTTTGCAAAAGGTCTACCAATATTAAATTTGTTTCCTACGGGCCTTAAAGTCGCTTCCACAAAATCTGATGGGGGCTTGCCAATATTTGTGATTTTCTTACTAATAGTAGGTTTTGTATCTTTCTTATAATCATACGTTAATGGTATAACCTTGGCAGTAGAGACATCCATTTTGACATTATTTATATGTTTAATGTTACCTTCATTCAATATACTGGAATACCAACCGTGAGAATTTGTAGGTATATTAGATATAATTTTGCCTGGTCTTTTTTGTTCCATAGAATTTATATCATCTTTTATTTCCGTAGATGATTCCTTTGTATACATTGAATTTAATGAATGTTCATTAATCATTGGGAAATTTGCGTGACTATTTTGTGATGGAGGCATGGAAACAATAACATCATTTTTATTATCATCCAGACCATTAGTACTTTTCACACTTTGCGAATTTAATGGGTCATTAAAATTGCTTTGCGTCGGTTTATTTATTACCAATGATAAACTAGGATCTGGTTTACCATGTAAAGCAACAGTATCATATTTGGTTGGATCATCTTCGACACGAATGGCAAAATTTGTTCCAATTGGTATATTAGCGTTTATTTCGCCATTATGCTCGGATGTACTTATAGGAACAGTAATGCTTGAGCCAATCATATGAGCGTTGTCACCAATATGTTTTACTCCTGTTCCAGTATTAAGGGTTACACTATATGCTTTATCAGTTCCAATATTTGTTACTATAGATTTATTGGAGATATTTGGCGATGAAACAATAGAGAACGAGTTACTCTGTGGTTTATGATAATTTTCCGTGTTCGCTTTATTAAACTGTTGATTTTTTGTAGCCTGCAATGCTGGTATATGAAAATTATACGTTGAATGTTGACTGCTAGAAGGCGTTTGTGAAGCAAAATAAACCTCAGACGTAATCTTTGGAGGCAACTGATCTGGTACAGGATGTTGAACATTCAAAAATACCTTCATATCATGTATAGGTTTTGTATGTACTATTGGTCGCTGATTATATGGCTTGTTATTGTTGAAAAGTTTTTCTTGGTTAAGGTGTTGTTTTGGCGGAGGAGGAGGTACTGCGAGGTAATTTTCATATTCCCGATCGATAATTTGCTTTTCATCTTTTGACTTTGAATTTTTGTTTTGCTTATATTTCTCAAAATCCCCTTTATAATTATCGGGCTTGTAAACAGTAATATGCGGACCCACACGTAAATGCGTTTCTTGTATACTGACTGGAGGTGGAATGTTTAGCAAATTATAACGTTGATTATTATTTCTTGTTGGTATTTCATTACGTGTTTGATTTATGTGTTCATTCAATCGAATATTCTGATTAGGATTAATTGATGTAGCAATACGAGAGTCTTTTGAAAAATGATCTTTACTAGGATTGACACTGTGAACATTAGTCATTTGAGGGGCATCAATACTAAAACTTCCAAAATATCCTGGTTCTGGATATGGTAAGGGATCATCGATGTACTCTCCAGTTTTGTGAGGCTCTGAAGATCCAGCGAATATTAGAGCAGTTGAGCTTCCATGAGGTATTAATACATTAGCAACTCTAGAAGGTTGAATATCAACTAGAAACGGCTTGTCTGCGGACTCTACTGAGTCTGATACACTCGAATCTTCATCTGTGGTATCTATTTTAGTGCTTACAATTTCAGAGGAACTAGGGCTGCTATCCATTATATGTTTATCATCATAAGGTCTAAATTCAATATGTTGTTTTAATGGTATACTATTAGTAGGCTTAACTAATGATGGTATGTAGTCCAAAAATGCTGGCTTACCGTAATCTTTATTTAATCTATCTTTAGGACCTTTCACAATACCTTGCGTGGAGTATAGTGGCTTTTCATAGTTATTATTAGTGGGTAAGCTTTGATGTAGATTGAGAGAGGGCTTTCTCTGGAGCGTATTTTTCGGTGGTTCTGGAGGTCTTAAGTCAAATGAATCATCGGCACTATTTCCAGATGGCTTTTTACTGTGAGGTAGTGGAAGTGGATATGGTTCATTAACAGAATATTGCTCGCTATCAGACATAAAACTATCCAGCGGTGGGTGACTAGCAGAATTATGCAATTTGATACCACTAGCCGATAATGTCAAGGGACCACCGACTGCTGGTTTACCTACAATTACGTCAGAGTTTGCTCGTATAATTTCACCTGGACTTATAGGTATACCGCCATTGACTAGTGGGCTTTCTTGTACAATTTTAGGTGGAAGTATATGGCTTTTAGAATGCTTATATTCAAGAGCCCAGGGAAAATTTGGATGCATCGATGTGTTTGAAAAAGACATATGCGATTCAGATGTTTCCATTTCATCTACAGGAATATAAATTGGAAAGTTCCCTTGCTTAGTCTCGGCACTATCCACGCGCTTTTCAGCGGAGTTTCGAGTAAGCATTGTGTCAGGTTTTTCTGTAGTTGTCGTAGTTGTGCTTTGATTATCATCCTGTCTTTTCATAAAACTACCCGTCATCTTTTCAAAAATAGGTGTTAACTGTGATAGGCTTTTTATTCCTAGTGAGCCAAGTTTTATAAGATCAGCGACAACTTGTTTATTTTTATTAATTTTTTGTGGTTTCTCTGGTTTTACTTTATCAGAAGTATAGTTTATTAAAGTTTTATTCTTTATTGGCATTGGAGCTTGTTCGTTAGTTAAAAGATCACTGGTTTCTAAGTAACTGGTTTCTTTTTCATCAGAATAATCATTTATGACTTCTGTATATTTTTCTACGATTCTGTCTGTAGGTGTAATTTGAGAGTTAATTTCATAGTCGTAAGGTCTGTACTTTGTTTTCATGTTCAGTGATTCTTTATTTGTTGTTTTTATATCAATTTTATCTCTTTTTGTACTTTTTAATCCAAGTTTTTCCGTAGTAGATACTGAATCCTTTGCGATAGTGTATTTAGATTGCAAACTCTCAGTCTTTGTGACGCTGCAGGAACAAGAAGTTGTTGAACAAGGTGCGTGACTTACTTCCGAGGGCTGAATTAAATCGAACATAGCATCATCTTCATGACTATCTACCCTTTTGTCGATTTTAGGATGATTTCCTAAATTGAGATTATTTGTAGCTGTTGCCTGAATGGTTTTCACATCCATGTACTTTGTCTGTAATCGTAAACATAAAAAATTAACAAATAGTACGATTACTTAAAAACAAAACAGGGCATTGTTAATAGTACAATAATAAATTAGTAGGGTAGGTTACTGTGTATTTAAGATTAGTCTGTCTGATGAATAAAATAAATCTAATATTGGATAACCCATGGTAAGGGTGACAGCACTGGATATGGTAAACCTCCAAGTGTTCAGGGTACCCTGGGTTAATGTAAGTAGCCTTACTTTCGTTGGCTTTAGATCAGCCAAAACTTCGGATGCGTAAAGATTGGTCAGTGACTCTGTTGTGACTACAGATACAATAGTTTCAAATGTTGAAATAGCGCTTCTTTTGTTGTGGACTATGGTCGTGAGATATGTATAAGTTGTCATACATGTCTTGATGATATAATTGTGCTGCATTAAGCGGTGCATCGGTAAGATTGCGCTCATTTGTTCTCGACTAACAACTGTAGCCACTGCTGACGATAATAGTGACTTATTTTGAGTTGGACCCAAAATGTGTACTTTTGATGAAGCTATTGGTAATTTTAGCATACGCTGAGAAAGAATAAAAATATGATAAATCTTTGAGTGGATATATGTACGACAACAGTTCGTAGTCTTCCAAAAAGATTTACGCCAAATCAACAAAATTGCTGCTATTATTAATGCTATGGTCATATGAGACCAATACAGAAACTTGCATTATACTTTAATAATTTTAGCTCTAAGTTAGCAGTATAGCATATTTTAAATAAATACTTGTCGCTTCTTTACAATATTAACATAGATGAACTTTTACCTGTTCTTGTTTTCCATCGACATTTTTATCTTTAACCAAAACCTCAACACCGTTAGACATAATTCTTGTAGCAAGATTGAGTTTCCTTTCATCTTCTTCTGAACGACGAGGCACGTCTGTATCTCTTCCTGGTCTCCATGGTGTATTATCGTATACGATCGCATTAGTATTAAAAGCTGAAAATATACACATCACTTATTGGATAAGGATCGGGGTAATTAATTTTAATGTTATTAATGGTAAATCGAATCCACAAGCCATAACAGATGAGACTTTAGCAAGGATATTTTACGGCAGTACATCCCTAGTTGGTCTAGTGTATAAATCCTGCTGCTATTCAACAAAATTGCCTGTAAATCATTTTTTCGGTGCCAAGTCTCATCTTTATGAAGTGAGTTGGGAAGCAAAATTACTTATATGAAACAAGGCAACACTGGCGGTTTTGGCCCGCATAAACTTAACTTTAACTTATAAATAAAGAGCGTATTAACAAGTATCACAATAGCACTCAAAAACACCGCATTCATGCAATAAACACTCAATTATTCAGCATTATTTTTCTAATCACTTTTTCTACGCTCAACATAACCATGCAAAATATTCTAATGAAGCCTTAAGGTTTTTTACTTGGAACACTTCCAAAAAAAATATTTTTTTTCTTCTTAATCAAATAAACCCGGAGCCTTCATGTAATAAAAATTCAAACAGGCATACTATATACACGTTATAAAATTAATCTCAGCTTTTAAAATGTTGATGCGGTTAGAATTGATAGGGTAATTGAATTTTTTTATAACTTATTAATCATTTAGGGGTATTAAATTGCTACACATTTTAGAAGCTGAGGTTAAGATATTTATTGTTTTCTACATTACAAAACACAGAAGTCGTGAATGTCCATAGGGCCATTAGGGACCTATTATCTACTATAGTTAAAAAGAACATTCACAATTTCAATGTGATTGTACATCGTAATTAAGAAAAAAACTCACCAAGATTGGTTGAGAGCAGGATGGACAGGCCGTGGTAGGTAGTCAAGTCTTCTGTAGTAAGTCAGTGTCAATATTATATGGTCAAATCTTCAGTCGTATTTTTATGTATGTTTTTTATTAAATGATGTAAACTGGTAATTTGGTAAAACCTATGATTATAAAATCTGCATTAGACAGATTTGTACCTTTGCGATGAAAATTGTATCTCTTCTTATGTACGTAATGAGTTATTTTAGAGCCTTTAGATATAAAGATAGTTCATATCATTGATGTGGTCGGTAAAATTGATTTATGCCATTCCGAATTTGTTTTCGTGACATAATAAGGTGAAAATGAAACAAAATGAAAAATTCAATACAATTTATTATTAATATTTTAAGTCGTATTTTGCAATTTACAATTCGAAGCGTTAAGTATGTACGAGTATTAAAAGAGAACTAAGTCACTAAAATTATACTTTAAGTACCAAAAGTCATTCTTAGGCCGTGGTTAGACAAACGTTACCTTAGTACAAATTCTGGTAACAAAAAAGAATATTTTTGGTAATTCTTAAGCAAATTATAAATCTAAAGTACAAAAGAGTATTTTTTCTTATACTATTAACTAAAACTATAAGGCACTATTCATAGTTTACTATGATACAATGTAATAAATAACTACTTCCATTATTAAACACCTAACCAATCGTTCGGCTTTCACGAGACGCCATCTACCGAGCTTTGTTTTGTATCACTTACAGAGGCACTTGCTAATTTTACGATATAAGTTGGTGATGCATCATATTTTATGTAATTACTTAAACTTCCGATTATACTTTCCAAGCTTTGAGTCCCTACTTGCGGGACTTCACCTGTGCTTAAAAAGTATTTGTCCATATCTGAAATAATAGAGTTTTCTAAAGAACCCTGTGAGCCGTATAGTTCGCTTACGGTCGGTAGTATTGAAGGTATTATTTTCACGTGTTCGAAATACATCGCTTCACGCTTTCTTACTGTTTGAGTATCATCTGTGACAACTGTCGACAGCACTGTGCTAAATTCACCAGGATGTTTTCCAGATACGTAGAGGGTTACAACGCTCGTCATTTTTGGAGGGGACGGTTTCGCTTGTTTTTGTTTACTTCTTCTACGAGATGGAGGTGGTGAGGGAGGAGGAATATCCTCTTCATCATTTTGAACATCCTCAGAAAAGTCTTCATTGCTATTAAAATCTGAGAGTACATTGGGCTTAGGGCTATTGCTAAAGATATCATTATTAAAGTTGTTATTTTGGGCAACGTTATTCTGTCCTAAATTATTTGATAGTAAGTTTAAGTCACTTTGGGACAATCCTAATAAAGGATTGGCTGTTTGTAAAGCTTGTTGCTGCTGCTGTTGCTGAAGGAGCAATGGTAGAAGTAACGAATTGAATTGTTGAGGTGGTGGTGACAATACTGTTGGTGTTGTTACAACTGTTTCTGTTATAAATTCAGTGGCCGTTATCACATCTGTAGTTGGATTAACAATTGTTGTTAAAATTGGAGTTCCTCTAAACGTAATGGGCAACACTGTTTCTCTTGCGTCCGTTACTGTTGTAACATACGTTGTAGATCGAGTTTTGTACTCAGTTACTGGTGTTTGTACTACAGGTTGTTGAGGTAGTAAACCTTGCCCTTGCAAAGCAAGTAGTGGATTTATAGCAGGTTGTTGGTTTCCTAAGAGCAATTGAGACAGTAATAAATTAGCTAATGGTACATTAGCGTTAATTTCAGGAGCCACAGTCTGTACAACAGGTTCTACATTGTAGACTGTACTAGGTAATACGTGAGAAAATGATGTTTTTCGACCGCGAATAGTGGTTGGTGTAAATATAACGGTAGTTGTTGGTGTTTCATGTAAAACGTATTTAGTCAATTTAGTAGCACCATTTTCAGCTACCTCAGTTGATTCAACAGCAAGTACCAATTGTTGGTTACCTAAAGGCCCGATTGATGTAGAAACTTGATTTAATAAAAGTGTTTCGATACTAGGTTTTGCAGATAAAACATTTTTGTATTCCGTTATCTTTCCATTAACAATTGGTATAGTAACTTCAAAAGGAATTTGATGAGTGATGGTTATTTTACCGTCATTTAATAAGTTGTCATATTTATTGTATCTCTCACCGCTAAAGTTTTCAAATGAATTTCTTTGTCTACTAGACGCTCTACTCGTTGTTGTTCTGGTTCGAGAATTTCGGCTCGTTGTTCGGCCTGAATTTGATCTAGATGGAGGGGAACTTTTCCCAGATAAACGAGGTGCTTTGGGTCGTGAAGCTAAAGTTGTTGTTCTAGATGAAGGTCTAGATTTGCCACCACGTTTGTAAGCTGGACTTGATGTGGTAGACGTCCTACTTTCACCACGCACAATAAATGGTTGCCTTTGTGTGGATTTTGGTGCTGATACAGTAGTAGTTCTTGAATTCACCGGTACTCTCGAATTATATCTACTAGATTTTGATTTTGGAGGAGCTGGTGGTTCTGTCTCAGGTTCTGGATCGGGTCTACGTGTGCTTACCGATTTTGTACCAGGTCGACGAAAGTTATTATACTTTCTGTTTCCATAATCAACTTGACGCCTAACTCTTCGTTTGAAGCCAAAAGGCCTTATAGAAACAACGTTAGATCTTTTTAATGGAGCAGGCGTTGCAACTTTTTGCTCTTTTCGATCTGATGAGTCGTAGTCGTTGTCTTCCTCAAACTCTTCTTCTTCTAGAATTTCTTCGCTTTCATCGACTTTTTGCTCATTTTCTCTAATTTCTTCTTCAGGTTCTGGTTCTGGTTGCTTGAAAAGATTTCTTCTTGGAAACAAAGCATTGGGTCTTTGTCTGCGAAGTGAAAGTAATGGATTATTTGTTGTTCTAGTAGTAGTTCGCCTAGTTGTAGTTGTAAGTCGTCCACGCGTTGGTACAGATCTTCTCGGAGCAGGAGTTGTTGATCTTGGGATTAAAGCAGTACCTGGTTGTCTTGCAATAGGAGGTCGCCTAAATCGTAATAATGGGTTGTTTGTTGTCTGACGTGAAGGAGTTTCAGTAACTTCATCTAGAGATTCTGTTACATTTTCTTCCTGTTGAGTTGCATAAGTTTCACTTTCATTCTGGTCTATTGGTGTATAAAATGCAGAAGAGGATTGTCGACCGCTTCTCGGGCGTGTTGTTACGGTGGGTTTTATTTTCGGTACGGCTGACCTACTTGAGAAGTCTAAGTTGTTGCGCAAAGAACTTGATCTGAAACCAGTTCTTCTTGCTGATGGTTGAATACTTGCTCTCCCAAAACCCCCAGGCCTTGATGCTGGTATATTGGCAGAAGGATTTATAGGTGTACTAGATCGACCAGAGAACCTTCTTCCAGAATTTGATGAACTTCCAACAGCTATAGATTTTCGGCTTCCTCCAAAAGATCCAGTTGGCCTCACAGATTTTAAAGTTGGTGTAGCAGTTATTGTAGGTGTGAATTCTGGTCGAGTAATTGTGGTAGCACTGTTTGGAAGTTGTTGTCTTTTTGGGCTAAATGTTGGCCTATTTCTCGAAGCAAACGGAATAATTACAGGTGTAAATGTAGGTTTTTTCGTGGTAAAACTGAGTCGACCCTTTTTCCTAGAATTAGAGTCATCATCCTCTTCCTCATTTAATTGGGCCTGGGTTGTTGTGTCTGGCTCAGTTACAGAACTTTCAATGACATCAGGATTTGAAGTGAGAATGTTTGAACTTTCTGTTGTAGTTGGAGATGTAGCAGTTGTTGTGGTTGTCGTGTCATCTAGGGTCTTGTTATCATTTGTTACAATTGTTGAATTACCAGATATAACAGCAACCTGGGAAAATATGATTTTCTTTTCTTGGTCCAGCATTGGTTCGGGATGTTCTGGTTTTACTTCAGCAAATAAGTTATCAATATAAGTACCTTGCAGGACGGTATTTTTTGTGGACGATAAATCGGGTAATTGTGTTGGTTTTATTTCTTCTTTGAGTGGGGTTGGAACTATGTTCTGTAATTTATTTTCCCCAGTATCTTGAACTAAGTTTTTATCGATTCCACCGGCTGGAATTTTTCTGCCCAGTTGATTATCTTCTAGTACTTTAGTGTTATCTACAATATTTGTGACTGTAGCTAAGCTACTTCTTATTTGCGACGTGTTACCAGTGTAGAATGTCGTGAAATATGTATAAGTTGTATAGAACGTTGCCTTACCATCATCATGTTCTAAAGTATCCTCTAATAAAGATGGCTTAAGAACAATTTCAAGATCTTTTGGCGGTAAAACACTTTCAACGTCTATAGGTGAAGTATCGATCGGACTTATGGTAGCAGCTACTTGAGTGGAAGGAGTAACTATATTTGAAACAATTTCTTCACGACTCGTTATTGTTGTTGATTTATCTTTGTACAGGGTAGTCCAATATGTAAATGTTGTATAATATGTAATTGGTAAGTTGTTTTCTTCTTCGGGCTCGGACTTAGGAGTTATAGTCTCCGTTACAACATTAGTAATGGTTTCCAGTCGGCTTTTTACATTACTTGAATCTTTACCTATATACATTGTGGTAAAATAGGTAAATGTAGTATAGCTTGTTTGTAGGAGTAGCGTTGGTGAAGGCATTATTTCATCGATATTACTTTCAGAGCTGATTTGATCATCAAGAACATTATTATTGTCTAAATATTTTGTTTCGCCTTTCGAAGATGAAGACTTTACGTCTGTGATATACGAATTTTCTGAAATCAGTGGATTGGAATCTACACTGAATAACATGTCAACTTCTAGAGGTCTAGATTGAGGAGAAGAGTCTTTAGCATCATCTTTAAAATTACTACTTTTTACATTACTTTCAGTGGATTCATTACTGATATTTATATTATCTTCTAGTGTTTTTCCTTTCACTTGTTTGCAATTTCTAAAGTCAAATTGAGCTCTTGTACTTTCAAGTGTTAATGGAGTAGTTTTAGTTGGTATCAACTCATCGGGTCCAACATAATTTGTATAAACTTCACTTCTACTACAAACATTTGCATCCACACCAACATATATGGTAGTGAAGAATGTATACGTTGTATAGTAAGTTTTGACCGCATCAGGATTTATATTTTTAAGGACTCCGTCTAATATTGGTGTAGGAGTTTGAGAATTATATTGTTCACCTATTTCAACAGATTCAATCACATCTTTATTTTTAACTAAGTCTATTATACTATTAATAGGAATCGTGTCCGTAGGTCTACCGATTCCAACATTGGTTGGAGCAATTTCATTATTATCAAAGGCACCTAACAAAGATGGATCTAATTGTGATAAGTCTACTGTAGACGTAATTATATTAGTCACAATAGATTTATGACTGGCTACGCTAGAAGTCTGGTCACCAAAGAATGTTGTGAAGTAAGTATAAGTAGTATATAAAGTTTTATAAATAAGGTCAATTTCATTCTCTGCGTCATTTATATCTTCTCCAACTGGCTGCTTTTCAGTTGGGGTATGTTCCGTGCTAACCGACACCTCAACATGACTTTGGCTAGTCGAAACTTGCTCAGTTGTAGATGGTGATTCTTCTGTGCGGCTTCCTTCATCTTTTGATATAATTTCTGGTTCCTTTAAATCTTCTTGTCTAAGCGAATCTTCTTCTTGCACTGGAGTAGTTTTAGACGTACTCTCCGTCACTGTATTTGTTATTATGTCATTATAATCTTCTAGTGTAATGGGTACTTCTAAATTACTTTGTTGCGTCGTTTCAACATTTAAGACGGCAGTTGGTTCAATATCAGATTTGCATACTACATTAGTTAAGTACCCAACGTTGCTTTCAACTACAATATCGGATTTAACAGATGTAGTGGTTTCGGTGTTTTCTACAGGTATAAAATAGGTAGTTAAATATGTCAATGTTTTGTATTCTGTTGTCATAGTTGATTGCGTTTCAATACCATCTATACAAAATACCTGCTCATGCTTGTTGTATCTATTCTCTGTTGTAGTTTCTATTTCTTCGGATTCTTCACTATGGCCACTCTCAGTTGTTGTTAGTAGCTCTGGTTCCATTTCATGCGTACTTTCGCGTTCCTCTGATTCCTCATTTTCGTCGGTTGATTCAGTTACTTCGGCTGCTGTATTTTCTATTTCTTCTTCGGAGTTTGTAAATAATTCTCTTATATTTCCTTCTGTTACCACGGATTCTTTAGACTCCTCTAATAATGTTGTTGATGGATTAATAGTAGTCAAAGGTTCAGTCGGCTGTGAGCTTTGTTCTTTTATTGTAATAATTTCTATATTGTCTGTGTTTTGTGTACTTTCAGTCGTTGTATAGGCTGGCTCTGATGGCTGTATAACATCCAAATTCAAATCAAATCCATTAGAATGCTGAACACTTACCGAGTCAGAAATTTTACTATTTATATCAGAAGAGTTTTCCTTTTCGTCACTTGTTTCCCCATAATTGAAAATCTTTCCATTTATATCTTCATCGTTACCTGGCATAGCTAACTTAGTAGCCAAGTTTTCTTCATGTGCTTTGTAAGTTGAAGTTGCGACAGGAATATCGGCAGATAGGAAAGTAATTTTAGTCGCCAATTTTTCTACTGGGTTTGCTGATGGAAATATATTAACTTCACCTGGATTAGACTGGCGGACAGTATCGGTATTTGGCGTAAATATAATAACAGTGTCACCTACGACTGTCGTGAAATCAGCAAAACCTTGATAAGTAAACGTTTTTTTAGCTCTCGATTCACTTTTGTGTCCGAACAACTTTTTAGGCAATTTAGTTTGCGGTAATGTTTGTTGAGCTGATTGACGAGATTCAACATTATCAATATAATAAAATATTGGTGAAAACTCGTTCTTAATTGTAAACGTTGGTAAGTCATAGTTAGGCTTAACTTTAATTATTTCAGATTCTTTAATCGTATCATTTTGTACATTAAGATCATCAGGAGTTTCTGATAAAGGGTTGTATGCTTTACTTTGTCGATATTGGTTACTTAAATCGTCAAATTTATTAGGAACTACGTCATATTCTATTTTCTTCTCATTTTTAATGGCTGGACCGTCAAGATAATTATAAGCCTCAAATTTTGGAATTTTATTATAGGCTTGAACCCTACGGCCGGTTGGTTCTTCCAAGATCTGATTATTATCTTGACTTTCAGGGGCACTATTCCAAAATTTAAAGCTATCTGTATTCGGCTTACTAGCGTAAACAATATCCATCTTACTGCTTGGTGCTAAATAATCGGTATTCTTAAGCACGAACTTTTCCGGATCTATGATACCTAAATCTTGCTTGACGTTCCAACCATCTAAAGAAGGTACCCGTGTGGGACTTACTACATAGGGATCATCGTTATATGGCTTACTATATAAAACAAGTGAGGATTTCGTGAGAACTTGAGCGTATATACGCCCATTGTCTAATGTAGTACCGAGTATTTGCGTAGCAAATTCCGTTGTAACTCCATCTTGAATAAATGTTCGTGCCGTTGAAGTTAAAAGACCAATAAGTGGCTTGACACTGTGGTATCGGCCACTCTTCGATGCATAGTCATTTCGTTTTTGGTCGTTTACTAGAAGTACTGTCAGGTCTGAAGTCATCCGTCATTGGAAAAGGTGGGAGTGCGTTATTTTACAAAGTCCATTGAGTTCGGAGACCCCGACCGAGGATTAGATTTGAAAGAGAAAGAAAAAAACATACAATTAATAATGCAACAAAGATAGAATAAAAAGAATACTTATAGATAGCCATAGATAAAATAGTTAGCACTAATTTATACAACAAATATATTTACTTTGGTCCTTACACGATAGAACCATATATCATAAATGCATAAGTAACTAAAGGAGGGAAAACAAATAGAAGAAATTACAGCTTATATTATGTAATATGTTACAAGCGTTTCTACATATTATTCCCAGGAATAGATACACATTTCTATTAATTATAAATAATAAACAATTAGTTGCAAATTCGTCTTATTCATTATACAATTTAACTTGAGAAAGACGAAACAAAAGCAAACTCTTTGTTGGAGTAGGTTTCGTTTAGAAATCGCTCATATAGACGCATAGGATACTAGAACAAATAAATGAAAAATTCATGCGTTCTCACTGACATTTATTATTCGAATGCTTGAAAAAAAATCACGAAAAAGGTTTTCCATGAGTATATTAACCATACGGCAACTGTAACTGTACATACAGAAAACAATATTAAATCCTATGTCAACAAAAAACGGGACAGACAGTAATCTATATAAAGTGTATCTATACCTAGTCAATTTTGCAAACATGCAAGCAAGTACTCACCCCGGTTCTCAGGAACTCCTTCTCTTTTGATTCTCGATGCATCTATTGGTTCGTTCTCTTTTATTTCTGTAACCAAACAAATAACGTCATCCTTCATTTATGGCATTAGAATATCTAGGTATCATCTTTAGGAAAAATTACACAAATTAAATCATACAATTTTATTCATTCAACAGATTAAAGGAATCATAATTTGCGATAAGTCTCTTCTCTGAATGTAGCCCATTCTCAAATTTAAATTCTTACTGCGAAATAGTAATTAAAGCACATTAATTATAAAAATCGGATCGGTCGAGAAAGACCGGTCTATTGAAGTAAGTAAATGCCTGTCTCTTCAGCAGAGCACAAACACAATTTGACTGAAACAGCCAAATCAGTACTATACTCAAGACTGCAAGCAGACCTATTTTTAAGAGCTTTATTAAAATATACATAGTATATAAGTTATATAATCAATCTACAATCATATATAACCTACTCCTGATATATATATACAGTCAATAAGAGTATGTCAAACAGCCTTCCTCGACATAAAAAGTGTGACAGGCAAAGTAAGCCAGTGGGTTTGATGCTCATTAAATGCAGGGTGCTTGCTGACCCAGTATTAGTTCCTGTCACGTGCCAATGTTTTTTATTCTGCATGTCGACTTTCTTATTACAAGTGATGGGCCTAATCAGCTATAACGAATGGGTCACGAGAATTAATTAGATGTACAAATTTATTAAGATATATTTAAGCGTATTATAAGTATAAAAATGAGAAATAACCATTTCAAATGCAACACATCGAGAATAGTTATAAAATTTATATAAACTTAGCTCATTTCATTACATAATTATAATATATAATATAATACGGTGATACGTTTCAGACACGGTTAATCAACGGCTACTCGTAAGTTAAATATTGTAACTGGGTGTTAACTCGAAACTATGTCACTGGATAAAGTCATTGCACTTATACAGGTTAACGTAAAATTATATTTATTAGAAAGGAGTAAGCGTTATTATATCGTGAACGAAATATTTGCTATTTAGTATATTATGTCTAACGTAACGCATTTGAGCAATATGCAGCTGCGGATTAAATGACTTACAGTCTTTTTCATAATCCGTCTGTTCAACGTTCTTGTAAGTTTGTGCTAATGGTGGTTTCAAACGCATTACTTAGAGATTATAATCACATTCCACACTAGGCTAACTCGAGTTTATAATACATAATAATAATGTAATGCTTCTTGCATGGACGCGACTCAAACGGGTGGTCTTACAGCTAAGACCAGTTTCCTACAGATAACCGAAACGCATATAACAAAAAATTAAGAAAACGTTAAGGGCAATTTATTAAATTTTAGGCAACAATATACAATACAACATATATCACAAAGCAAAGAACGGGCTACCTTTATTACAGATTCGTTAATGGCCAAGGCTCATCCTTTCGGTTATTAAAATTGCAATCTAATGCAACACGTCCACACGATGTCGTAAAGTGTCGTTATTCGTCGCTCGCATTGTGTAAAAATTACAGCCATTATACGATTTTGATCGTGAGAAACTTTTTTTGCGAAATGTAAATATTTGTACCCATAATCGTTCATGAGTATGAAATTATTTTTATTGCAATCAAGTCGAGCTAGGGAACGCTCTTACTAATTAGCTTAAGTTTGGACCACGAGATTGGATAATGGTGGAGATTCTGATGTACACCTCTAAAACTAAAAAGCTCTAAATTTAGGTTTAGACCTGTCAAACGTGTGTAACCTTATTATTTATATATTTCTTACATTGACAATTCAACCCTTACTGCTATCAATTTAAAGATATACAGAATAGATTACGCTCTCTAAAACTGTTTGACAGGTCTAAAGCTAAATTTAGAGATTTTTTAGTTTAGAGTGACATCAATACTTGAATATAAATTTAATAAACCTAGATGTAACAACATCCAAACTACATAATACATTCCATTATATTCTAACATTTTTTTTTTATATAAAAAATCAACGGACTTACGATACGGGAGCTAAACCATTAAGTAACAAAATTTATCAAATTAATATAATAAGCACTTCAATCAATATTTAGGCGATTTAATAACCCTTAATGTAATTATTATAAACCGATTTCAAAACGATATTGTGCAAAATAGTTTATTAATATGTGCTTTCTAAGTGATTGTAGGTCTAACCTTGTTATTAGATAACGTACAACATGTATCACTTTCTATATTTTGTTATTGCAAAATATTGTTAAGAAACAATTAAGACTAGATGCGTCATTATGATGACGTTTGGATAAGAATTTGTATGTGGATCAATATCTCGTAATTGGCTCGTTTAATATTATAATAAATAGAATGGGTCATTACTTGCGGAAGTCCATAGTAAAAAAACCTAATGACTAATCTACAAGCAATACTCTGCGAAAAAACCCACAACCACTCAACAGACGTTTCGCCCGCACCGGCATTATCAGGATGTCGCCTCTACGAACGGCGTTCGATGAGAACGACTCATCGATGTCGGGACTCATAGGGGTAGAGTGGTTTTGGGTTTTTTCGAGGAGTATCGCTTGTAGATTGGTCTATTAGGGTTTTGTACGCTTAATATTAATAAATTATGTTCATTTCATTCAATCTCAAGGCATTTGTTAAGATAGAATGCTATTTGTTTTTTTTTTTTGGGGGCCCCCCCCCCCCCCGGGGGGGGGGGGGGGGGGGGGGGGAAAAAAAAGGGGGGGAAAAAAAAAAAAAAAAAAAAAATAAAAAAAAAAAAAAAAAAAAAAAAAAAAACAAACTTAAAAAAAAAAAAAAGGGAAGGGGGGGGGGGCGAAAAAATTTTTTTTTTTTTGGGGGTCGCATCATGAAAAAGGTTGAAAAACACTGGTATAAACGAACCTTAGTTTATAATTGCACTGAAACAGTACAGCTGTTTAAAGATAGATTGTGATTATCATAGCTTGTAATTATAAAATGTTTGAGTTTATCGAAATCTTATAATAACAATTCAAACGTATATTTTCAAGGAGATCTTGTTTTTGACCAAAGGTTGCGATGAGTCAAACATGTCATTAGGTCACTTGATTGTAACTTCTAAACAGGATTTTAGTATTTTTTAATAAATAAAAAAGTAATAATAATAAATTAGTATACCTAGTATTGTATGAAAGGCTAATTAGTAATGGTAAGCTTTATCATTTATATAATTCCCGGAATTAGTTAATGTAATTATTTGTTAAACAAACAAAAAAACAACTGCGTACTGCTGGAGTGAAACGAATATGAAGTTCGTGAAGTTGGGGAACTCCAGGATACATCTTGGACCGGCATGATAGAGTTTAACCGTCAAATTGTCACGTACTCCGAGAATAACATCTATAAGCAGTCATTTGATTGGAATGAAAAGCTGAAGCGTGGCTGTCTAAAACAAACGAATAGCTGCAGGTGAGCCGAAAACAGATAGAAAGATTAGGAACGCTTTAAAATGCATCCAAGGGACAAAAGGTCAACTTAATTCTGCGACTAACAACACTAATGAGTTTTCTCAAGTTGAAAACTTAATAGAATTCATTTTCGAACGTTAACGACAGTTCGTAATTAATTCAAAACATTTTTTTTTATGTCATTAAATCCTTATTTTCTCTTGATACTCCTTGGTCGATGAAGGTTAATAACATTCACTTGTTGTGAAACTGTTACGTATCTTGTTATACGTATAATTGCAATAAGTATATCGGATATTGTTACAAAACTTTTACTATTGACCCTAAGACAAGACGTATTTAAGAAATTAATTTCGAAAGTTTCTTTATCTGATAACTACTGTCGTACAGTATATTCTAGTTCTACAAGTATGATTTTAAAATCTGTTTTTTAAGTGTTTAAATTTTTGTTTTGAGGCTTGGCACAGTAATAAAATTTACACGTGGTTCTAGCTTCCAATCCCGGCGAAGCAATCATTGATTTAGTTTGCTTGCTTTTTAGCTGAGTGGCTAAAACTTTTAACTCATATAATTATAGTATGTTCATATACTCCAACGTTACTTTAGAAGTTTAAAAATAACGACATACCCTGATCAATGTTTCAACGTCATAAAACTAAACCTACCATAGAAATTGCATGAGAAATGGGGAAACCTAGTTATGGTCATTTGCATATAATGACGACTTACTTATTTGTATTTTTACGTGACAGCAAAAAGAAAATACTGGATTAGAATGCGCCAATCTTAAGGTTTTATTTCCATTACTATTAAGTATAAATAATACAATACTATGTATATACCAATAAAATTAAACACTTACAGATATATTTTTCTTTAGAAATTTGGGAGTATTTTTCCATGGTCAATATAAATAGAAGAATATTTTTTTCTTTAAAAACACTACAATTGACTTCAATCATTGTCGATGTAAATTTGAATAGCGCCAAAAGCCAAGTCATGCGCCCAGCTACAGATTAAAAATATAATCAGATACAGGTTCGGAAACGTAAAGCGATCCGTGTAATTCTGTAATTGTTTTTTTTTTTCAGCCAGAAATATTAAAAGGAATTAATAAACGATATGTGCGTTAATTCGAATTTCAAATTTAGAAAACGGACAAAAATAACCAGCTTTCACTATTTCATCTTCAACTTATGATAACAATAAAAAGAATGTTTGGTTATAGAAAGCGAAATTCGGTGAAAGTATGGAGATTCACATTTTTTACATTTTCACACGCCCAATCGGAAATTGTACTGTTTTCACCGTTCAATAGCCGCTAAGTAACATATGGTGAAAAAATTATGGCGTATATTACGGAACAATGCTTAGAAGTTGGAGCATTAAAGTATCTTATAAAATAATAAACGTATAAGTACTGAAATAAGTGTAGGCATGAAAATGCTTAGCTCGAATATAATACACGTAGTAACAATACGAAATATATAATAGTATACAGTTTTCTTTGTTCATCGCCGAACCTACCGTTAAAACATTTGGTTTAGTAATGGACGATTTACATTGTATGTGTTGACATGGGTTTGAGGTCAGTCAAGTGTAAATAAAATTAACACACTTTTAATTGCTGTGAAATTTCATTAAGCGCATGTACGTGGTTAGAGTAACGTAAAATCTCATTTTTGTTTCTTATTTCTTAGTTTTTATGAAAAATACTACAAAATACTAAATATTCTAGATTTGTGATTAAAAGCAGTTTCACAATTGATCATGAATAAATATCAGAAAGAACTAACAACATGGAGAGAATTGTTAACACATTTTTGCGAAGAAAGTTATGTTTAAAATAAGAATCACATTTAGATATCGTTCGTGTACGAAATTCAAATTACGTATACCATAGAGAGTCTCACTCAAGGTACAATAAATACACATCATAATATCATTAAAGCGAAGCAAATAATGTTTTCTTGTGGCATTTGCTGAGAGGGCTAAATAAAGGCCAGGTTTTCGTTTTGGACACCATGACGTCACTGCAAACATAAATCAAAGAGTTTCGAAAAAGAAATTCACGTTCCACGAAAAGTTCCTATTACAAATAATTCAAAATAAGAAGAAAATTATATTATGGCCAATGACAGAATTACGTGACGATATTTCATACCGTTTCCAACGGGTATTAGAGCCAGATGCATTAAAATATGGTGTCGTGAAAGCAGTTATAATTAGCATTTCACTAGTAAAATGCAGTTAAATAGATATTCAAACATCGTTCGAATAAATGATTAAGTGAAACCCTCCTATGGGGCAAGATCCACTAGCCTAGTGGTCACAGCCAGAAAAGTTTTGTTTTCCCTGGATATATAATATCTCAAAAATCGGGAGCTAAAAAATTTAACTTAACATCATTTATAATTTACTTTTTAACCAAGAAATCTTATGTTATTTGGAATGCCTAACTGTATATAGCTTCATTTGCAATGAAGTTTAATTCTAAACCGCAAAATCTTGACCTACAAGCAACCACTGTAATAGAAGTAGGTAATAAACTTTAATCGTGACATAAGAATAAGGTATTAAATCATATCTTTCTGGAATATATTCTATAACTAATCTTGAGCATTACATAAAACAAACAAAATTGTGTATTTTAAGGAGTTTGTTCGAATTGTAATTTTGTCATATTTTATTGATAACAGTAAGTCATTTCTATACCAATTTCAATCTATCCTTAATATAGTATAATGTTTGTAGCAACATATCACTATAATTAAAATTATTCGAAATTTAAAAAATCCCAATTCTCACAGTCTTCAATTGTTATCTGTGGAGGCCTCGTGATAAGAGAAACCTGTGTTTGCGCCCAAATTTAAAATAAGAACCTGTTTCGCGCGCTTTTCACTTGACCCCCTTTCCGTTCATTCCTCACGTTCTCACTT
The DNA here is from genome assembly GCA_963693355.1 of Pontia daplidice. NCBI lineage: Eukaryota > Metazoa > Arthropoda > Insecta > Lepidoptera > Pieridae > Pontia > Pontia daplidice. Next base: position 3,832,959 of record CAVNZL010000007.1, on the reverse strand, counting down.
TCAATTTTGATAGTCTGTCTTATATCTAACTTATTTTATTTAAACAAGTCAATGAATTGGAGTTGAGATGGTAGAACACAACTGTATTTGCTATAAAAAACTACATGTTGTTTTTATACACCTTTTAAACCTGCATATAAAAATATTTTCTTCATTTGTTATTTATTGACATTATTTTTCCTAAAATTAGCTACAAATGCAACAAACGTTCTTGGAATACATAAGTCAAAGGTGTCTCTAGGAAGTCATTAGTTCAAAGGTGTAGGCAAGAATTAATATACTCGTAGCTCAGTGACAAGTCAATATTCAGTTGGTCACGCACTGGAAAATATGATGCGTACATATGTCGTATATTTGCATTGAGAGGTACGTGTGTATATATTACATTCTAAAACCGAAGGTAATAATAATAACACACCCTTGGTTAAAATAAAATAAAATCTATACTAATATATAAAATTGGAGTCTGTTTTTAATATTGAAATAACCGTTTTTTTTCTACATGCATATGAATATATATACGATACATACACCAAAATGACATTTTTTTTTAATTTTTGCCTGTCTGTCTGTCTGTCTGTTTGTTCCGGCTAATCTCTGGAATGGCTGGACCAATTTTGACGGGACTTTTTTTGATTGGTAGCTGATGTAATAAGGAGTCACTTAGGCAACTTTTATTAGGGTTCCGCAGTCTACGTAAAGGAACCCTTCGTCATGTCCGTTCATTCGCACGTTCTCACTCTAGCGTCGAAACAGTTAGTGTTAGAAAATTATATAAAGTGAAAGATAAATTATATTAGTGACGTAGACAGTACATGTTTTCTAAAATAAGTATTTTTAAGTTGTTATACCTAATCCATGCGGACGAAGTCGCTGGTACGTACGAAGTAGCTAGTTGTTAATATACGTCAAAAAACTTAAAAATGCAACATAAAAAAAATTTACAGGACTCATAAAAGGATATGCTTCATGCTAGTATACTTACACAATATATTTCTCATTTCCAATAATCTACGTCAAACTACTAATGATAAGGTCATATTTAAAATATATTTAAATAAAAGTGATTAAATATCCCCGATATAGCATAATCGCCATACCATTCAGTGACCTCGACGGAACCTTACTTTCTATATACAAGAAACTGGTTAATTTCCTGCTCAGACTTGTGCCATATTATTTAATAATCAACAGCATACCAAAAAATTTCTAGTATATTCTATGAACATGTTTGTTTCAGGACACTAAAACTTTGAAAGTATATGCGAGCTGTGTCTTAGTTCAAACGTACCTAAGTAGCAAGGATTCTTAAATAACCACAAAAATCTAGCTACTGATTTAAATATAATAATAATATACTGTGTTTTTAGTAGAGTTCTCTAATTAATGTGATGCAATAAGTCTTCATGTAATTAATTTCTTTTCATGAAGGGTTACGCTACATTTGATTGGTGCAAAAAGCTCATAATATTGTTGTATGACGTTAGAACAACAGTTGTTTAAGATTGTGACGATCGAAAAATCCAATCAAATCAGATAAAATATATTTTACGTAACACAGACCATTTACCGTAATGGATTACGACGTGTTACCGTTTCGATCCGTTAACTACGGCTAGCTGTGACCACTCGCGATTATAATTTACTTAATTATTTTTAACTAGAGTTTAGTGACTCTTTCCCTATAAATATTATACGTATATGCTAAGTGGAGCCGTCGCGCACTCTATACGTTACTGTTATATTAAATAATTTAAGCAAGCAAATAAATTATCGTTTATATAATGCTATACAAATATTATTCACCATTAGAAAGAAATATCGTTTACACAATCATAATTTATAATATTAAACTTTCAAGATAGTAAAGATTGGCTACAATGGCTACTTGTCAAAGAATTTCTCGCGTCATTGTGGTACAAAAAAGGCGTGATATGACAATAGCAATATAACTTGGAATGTAGAAATAAAATACACTGTCATCGTATTAGATCGTAATCACACACGTTCTGGTCAGTGGCCTACAGTATTTAAGATATTTCTAGAATGTTGTGTTGAAAAACATATTCACTTTTTTGCCACTACGTATTCACTTTAAACAAGAGAATGGTAAGTTCACCTCCTAACCTTGCTGATATGGTCAGGATGTTAAAACTACAGTAGCCACATAATGAAATAAATGATGACGCATAATAACGGAAAATAAAATAACAAGGAATGTTTTATTCATATTTTTCAACGAAGAACTGAGCACTAAGGATGTAATGTTTCTACGGAAAATGCCTGTAAAGGTATAATGAATGTCTGATTCGCTGTAGTGTACCTTGCACGTCCAGCCTTGGTATTTAGTCGAGATCCTACGACCTTCCCATATCGCAATTGTATTCAACAATAACTCTGCCTGATAATTAAACTAATATTTCATCCGTATCAAAGTAGTATAATATCAATTATAAAACCTTCTTCAGTTAAGTTAATTAACTCAAGTTTCTACCTCCTGGAAAATAGTTATTTGGTGGAATATTTTTTGATTTTTCATCCCAACTATTTCCAACTTAGAAGTAAATAATATGACTCTTTTGATGAGAAAATGCATTATTTGCATTTACAACTTTGGGAATAATTGTATTTTAAAAATGTTTACGGAAATTGGCAATAATACATACCGTCCGCAACAGAGACTGCGTCATTACCTGAAGAGAAAAAATGATAAATTTAGTAATGCACCAAACTTTCCTTTTTTTAATTCACTTAGAAATGTACTCAAAAACCGAAAACAATATTCATCTACTGTTAATTTAAAAAAATCTAATTGTTATATGGCAGAAACATCACACACGGATAAAACGAGCCACCGGATGCTAAACCCATATTAAGTATAAATTTTATTCGATATTCGATTTCGAACGTTATTGAGACACCTATAGATAACACACAACATAAAGGACACTTTTTCAATTAAAAATATGCATGAAATTGAAAAAGAAAATTTTCAAATTATACATTCGGAAAAGAGAGCCTAAACCACTACATACAAGTATAAAAGTTGAAAACACCTTTAGTTTTTAGTGTAGTACGAACAATGCAGCAATTCACGCCTGAGGACATGGAGACTGTCGTTAAAAACCTCTCATGTGCTCCAGTTAATATCGAGAGTTTTACCTTGTCTTCCACGATAATCACGAAAGACCACGATTATTATTTTTGAAAGTTTTCTTACATCTGTCGGCAGTGTGTTTTCAATTTTGTAAGTCAGCCATTTGTTGGTTTTTTACTGGTCCATCGCAGCTTGAATTGTAATTAAAGTGCCCTTAATATAACGTACCTCAATATAACAAAGACTTAACAAATTCTTCGACCTTGAATTGTCCATAGAGTCAATAAATATACCTTTACATTGCGAACATTCTTTGCGTACACTTTATAACGAATTTTCAACTATCAAGAAAAAGTATTCATACCTCTAATTAACGAATTTTGCCAACCCAAAACCTTTATATAAAGTTTCCACCAATAATATAACTTTTAATCTTATAATGTGATTCATGTCTCGACAAGTTTCGACATGCTTTTGTTTGTAAAGACCTCTTTATAACGAATTTTAGACCAATCTAACCTCAACATAACAAACCTCAGCTCAACGAATTACTTGATATTACGAATATTTTCTTGTTCCCCTCCGATTTGTTATATCGAGGTTGCACTGTATGCACATTTACGACGAAAATTTAGAATATTAACACAATTACAACAGATAGTAGACGCCAACAAGATTCGAATATGGATAGTTATAAGATGGCGTCCGGTTATGTCGAATTGAATATTAGTCTTACATTCTTATGTATCTTGTTTCAATCCACTGAAAACTAAAACAAGATCGATCCATATTTGCAACAATGTTTATGAATTCTCAACTCTTATAAAGCAATATAGTTTCAATAATTCCTGAATTCAAAAAAACAATATAAATAATTCAAAAAAACTGAAATAAAAACACACAAAATTTGCTTTGTAATATAGATATAGATATCACATCCATCTATCAAATCTAACTCCAGAGATAATGTTCAATTCTGATAGGAATTTGCAACGTGATTGATGTAACATTAAGCGCAAAAAGAAATTGAGTAAAATCATTGTACAATACATACACGCATTGTCTGCGTTGCGTGCACCTTATTTCCGTCGGTTAATTTCCTGTCCACGTCGAAGATAATCCCCTCCGTACTCAAGAATTTGGTTACATAGTCTAATTGATTTATTTAAGGTTCAAAGTATATCGAGGCTTTTATAAGGAAACAGTTATAGCATCATTGGGTCAGTCTCCTTTAGTATGTTCAAATATTTATAATTAATATCCACATCATTATCTGCCCTTGGCAAAATAAAAACAACATTTTATCGACAGTATTGTTGTGCTTCGCGTAGCGTAAAAACTATGCGATGCGATCTATGTAGATTAAAAAAAGTGCACTATTCCTGTAATTTTATATACATTATAGGAATTTTTAACTTCACTACAATATGCGTAATAACCACTAAAGCTAATGTCTGTAGAAGAAAAGCTTATTCGCACGAAACAAACATTTTAATTGCCAATTGAAACTTTCTTCTCCAACGATTTTAATAGTGCTAATATATGTTAACTTTCACGAGCTTAAATATTATCAAATAGTGACTTTATTTTGTTTTCTACATGTTGCCCGTTGAAAGTCTTAGAATCCTCACATACATTTATGACTGAGTCCCTAAGACACAGCCGCCGCATTGATATAACTATAGACATAACAAATAGGTAGTTACTCACAGCGTACATCCGGACTGTTACCTCATAAATGTTTCGAAATGACAAATTATCAGTGACACAAAGTTACTAAATGTTTATGATTAATTGTTCACCGAAAATACGTTTAGGCTTCAAAACTTTATAAATCATTCTTTTAGTAATGATGTCAGGATGGCCTCGTTTTGGTCGGTATGACAAGAGATACTTACAGCCAGTATGTCGTTTTTTTTCGTAGTCCAAAATTTGTGGTTAGTACCATAAACATTAAGTAAGGATGGTAAACATGCATAATTTCCTACTTCCCGTGTTCTAACGCCGCTGCCGTAGCTACATTCTTTTTCAGGACATGACATTTGGAAAAACCAAAGTTACGGACAAAACCAAGTGTAAGGATTTCTTGATAAATCGTAATTGGGTAAAAATATAATAACTTTTTTTTTCAGGCAACACCTTAACGCCGAATTTTATAATGTTTTTATTCAATGATGTAATGATTATCCAATATTTTGAAGAGCTCTATCACGATATCGTGACTGTTATGAACAAAAACAATTGGATTTGCATTACATAATAAAATATTTTTATAATTATATTAATTGTCTATGGATTACGTCATAGGAAGTATTCATTCCATAAAAAATATTAAAAAACTTGTTTATGATGAACTTAATGTTTGTCAAATATTAACTCCACAGTATTCTATAACGAATATTGATTTTGACGACGATGAATTTAAGACTTATACCAGGATAGGACAGTAAAAGACCGTTTTTAATTTTACTTTTGCATATTCCAAAAATCATACTTTATGATTTTAGTCACACATAATTATGCGTACGATGGTGACCGTTACCCAATGAATATCAAAATGGCCGGCACCCACACTTGATTCAATTCGGAATACATGTCACATTGAAGAAGGTCAATATGTTATTTACACAATATTCAACTTTTTTGCTCCAACATGATCTGAGAGCTAGTTTTTGCTTATTTGTTAACACCGCGATCATAAGTTTTGGACTGTGTTGCGAAAATCGATCTCGTTTTGACTGTGTCAGGGTTATACAGTTTTCGTACTTATAATTAACTGCATTACATCACTCTTTAAAACGCAAATTAATTTTTATATATAATATTTGTAAGATGCATTGTGATTATGTTAGATGGTCAACAAACTTTAGGACAATTATATTAATATTAATAGTGATTTAAAATTCAATTTAATAACGTTCCAATAGAATGTGACCGCTACAGTGATTTTTGAGGAACGGCTATATTATATAATATATTCATTATATGGTCGACTCGTTGATCGTTAGCGTAAAGCTAATATATTCTTAAAACTAGCTACATAGACATCATTTTATTGTTAACATTTGTCTATATTTAATATTTATGTGGTTCCTTTGGTGAATATAATTTCCTGTGATTGGTCAAACTAAGTGCGATCACGTCCTCATTATGTCTCTTCAAAAATCCCACTGTACGTAGATACTCTATTCATTTAAATTAAAATATTAAGTTTGTATAAATAACATTAGCATAAAAATCTCTTATCAATACATCATATCTATATTCAGCAAATCGTTGTTGTAAATGGAGCTTTTATTGAATTATAAACGTATTCAACGAAACAGGTTCAAGGCGAGCTAATATTGCCTGTTTACTATATAATTGATTTAACCCAGAATTAAGCAGGATTTATTAAATATATGGAATTACATTGTCATAACGTGATTTACGTGACCTGATATTATGCTTACCTGTGGAACGAAACCGCCATCCTTGATTTTCTCTGCATAATTTAAGTTTTAGTTTATACTGCCGAAGAGAAAGTAATTTTTTTTCAAATTTCTAACTATAATAAATAAAAAATCATTAGCAAATAGCATTACAGAGAAAGGAGAGATAGATTCTTACTAATGTGTAAGTTATGATATGATTTTGTAGATGGATTAAACTGATATCATATAATACTGATAGATATGAGTCCGCGTTTATACTCATATGGGATCTGTGCTACAGAACTATTTCACCTATAACTACCGTCGTGGGATTATGTACACGTATAAAGACAATATTATAGTATTACTATTATTTATTAATTGTAGACTATCATAGCATAATATTATTATATATTACACGATTAATACTCGATTTCAAATACTCGTACGAGTATCGTGACATGTACCGCATCTATAAGCATTGTTTAAGCATTTTTGTTTGAGATTAAAAATGGAATTTAAATAATTTCCATACACTAAGTGGCTCAACTAACAGTGGTTTTTCCTTATGTACCGCCTACTTATTACAAATAACTGGACCTTAACTATGTTTACTTAAATTGTATGCTAATGAGTTTTGCATTTTTAATGTTGCACCTACATAATTTGAATTTTTATTAAAATAAGTATCTGTATTTTGAGGTTTAATTTGTAAAACATAATTTAAAATTGGAACAAGAGAAATGTTATTTTGGATGAATAATATAAATAAACGTCTTATGATAGTATTTTTAGTCTTTCGTAATTTGGTATATCCTTTACAGAGTGAAATTTTAACAAGTGTTATATGCTAAACTCAATTTTTAAGGAGACAGACTCCATTTTTTTTTTTCATTTTTTATTACTTAGCGTCTAATTTGAATATATATGTCTTAGTAGAAAAGCTGTGTTATATCATCATTAAGATATAACATGTTATGAACCCTTTACTTGACAATTGTATGAAACTTAATTAATGTAATTAAAAACTTTCTAAATTCAATTAGGAAATTGTGTGGGAATGCTTTTAGGCCTAATTTTTTTTAAACGTATGTGTAACACACCGTAAGTTTATTGTATACTTTACAATAGGTCATGAGATCGGCCGCGTAACAACCCTGCAGTGTCTATCATTCTTATATAACTTGGACAATTTTCATATTAATTAATGAAAATATCGCAGTTATAAAAGTATTTCACTTGGTGGTGGATGAAAGTTCAATAATCATACCTACTTAAAAATATTTGTTAAAGTTCAAGCTTCGATGTTGGATTTATGATGTCTAAGTTTTGAAAGAAGTAATATTTGAAGAGTAATATTTTCCATCAAAGTGCCTACAGCTAAACTTTTTTGATAATTCATAAATAGATAAATCATTTTTCGAAATACCTAATAACAACTTCAACATTCGTACTCTAGTACTATAATTGACATAATCATTTAAAATATTAATACATAATGCATCAATTAATGTAGTGCAACTACTTCTAGTAATATACATTTAACTTGTTAGGTAACAATGCGTAATCGGAACACAAATTATGATAATGTTACATATGCATTATTTAATATTAATAAGTATGAATTATAAACCTAAACTGGGAAATATTTATAATATTGTACACGCATTGTTATTAATAATTAAGCCTTAAAAATTAAGTGACCGTACCATTTAAATAAATAATTACTTAATTGAGTAAGAAATAAGCTCTAAAAAAGTTCCAAAACGTCCCGAAAATAGATAAATTTGTGGATATTCGCCATTTTTCAAAGTTCGGAAGCAATCTCGTCCGACTTTACGCTAAGACGCTCACTATCTATTGTTTTTTATTATCTAGTGATGTCTATTTATAGTACTTTATCGATGGATATATTTATATAGCAATGTTTTTCTGTGATGATCCTTCTTTTTTTCTTACTCAAAAAGTTTTTTAACTTTAACCAACTTTTTTTTCATATATGTATATAAATTAATCGAATCGAATTATCGAGGAAAATGATGCATACTATTGAATTCACCTCTATTAAAGATTCTTAAAAAAAAGATTTTTATAACTGAAATTAGCAGTTATACAGTTTAGCTTTGTAAGAAGTGTTGTTTCGAAATCGCGATAAATCTATCAATTATGTCCTTGTACCATTTCGTGACCTTGTACAGTTTCGGTCTTTTGTTGCTGTAGTACAAAGAAACTATGATCACGTAGTTTTTCTAGTTCTATTGTAGTTCTACTTATGTAAAAACAAATTTAATTAATAAATAAGCCATGTCAGTTTGTGATATTTTAATAAGCATATTTACATCATACATCATGACACTTATTATATGAACATTAAGGATGTAACTGATTATAAATGAATATGATTTTTAGGTATATGTAGCTGTGCATTAGAATGCTAACTAGCTTATAATAAATTAATTAATGACTTGTTTTGCCAATACGTATTAATGAAGTAAATATATTATATTAAGTCGTATTTTGACAATGCTGTAAATTAAATTTACATATATCGACAATAATACACACCACTGTATGGCATTTGGTTCACAGATAAAATAGAAAATAAAACGCGTTGAATGTCAAGGTAAAAATAATAAACTCTTTTATTTTATATATCAAGTTGGTGAAACCTTTCACACGTATACGTCAATTTGAAATTTTCCTAAATACCTGTTATATTTTATTTTGTTATGAAGTAATATTGAATGGCTCATGAGTATGCTATACATAAGAATACTCGTTGTATTCTTAACCTTCGTTTTGAAGTAAGTTGTGTTAAGGTCGGAAGGTCTTGTGCTATACTTTTGCACTCGAACCAGTTTTACACCTTTCCTTTCGGTAAAGTATGAGTAGTAAGTATTTTCGCACAAAACTATCGCAATCAATAATACTTAACCAAGATCTTGCCGTGTTGGAACAATGTAATTTTATTTCTTTACAAACCTAAACAGAGATCAATCATGAACTATTTATAACAAAAAGACTAGACATGAGAGTCACTATTTTCATTCTTGATATTGATACAATATATAATTGATCCCCCTGTTGTAATAACAACTCGTTTTGTACCAGACATTAGTGGACATGAGTACGTCATCTCCAGAATACGAACCACTTTATTTGAAAATTATATAAACCACTGCGCCATGAGGAATGTTCATTTAAAATCAATTTAAAGGAATCGTGAACTACTTAGTAGAACATAGAATCTAGCACTACCCATAAGTGTTGACCTAGAATGTTCTTGCGACAAACCTGATACGACTTCTTATAAATTCTTACAATCTAGTCTTTTTGCAGACGTTCAGAGAATATACATTAATAATCCCAATTAAGGCATGGGTCAATGCATTTTCGCGTCTGTGTGTAAAAGCAAGATTTGTTTGCGCTAAGTTAATCTCAAATCTCAATCATTCAATACGCTTTCCTGGTTTCCTCACGATATATCACCATACCATAGCTGGAGGTTGAACACTAAATTAATTTAATTATTTTTACTTTACATCTAAAATGGACTAAGCAGTGTTAGTATAATAGAAAATCAAATTAAATACTACGCGATGGTTAGTATAATTTTATATCATTTTCTCTATTTACCATACCTTTTTTTTAAAAAAGCAAATTTTTAACAGACACCGCCGACAAAACATAAACAGGATTAAATTTTAGTAATTTATTCAAGATATGTCGTCTTGAGTCATAGGCAACATGCCTTTAGAATTGGGTATGCCATTTATGGAATTATGTGTTGGAAAAGCTTTTTATAGACAACTACTACTAACTAACTACTTCACAGTTCAAACGATGTAATCTGTATTCTGCGAAAATCTTGATATACAAATTCACGCTAATTTATTAGGAGGTCAAAAACGCGAAATTATTATTCGAGACGATTACATTATTGACAATTTATTTTAGGAGAGATTTAATTCGCTGCCGGCGTAATAATCTAATCAAATCAGGTACACGAAAGTGTTCGACAAACGATTATATCGCCGAATAGAGATCGCGGATGTCATTCCAATAGGCACTTTCTAAATCCTTTTAAGTCATCAAACATGTTATATATTATTAGTCTGTAATTATAACGTTTAAGATGTAAACTTTAATACTAAACAAAAAAAAAGTGCTATATTCGTACTGAGACTGCTGTAGAGACATAAAATACTGAAATATACATCTTAAACAGCTTTATGCTTGTGTTTTCTATTATCGAAGTTTCTATAAGTATTAAGTACCCTCGTACTTCAGACGGAACAAAAGTTGTGTCTGTATTAAAAACAATCATCCACAGCCTACAACTAGTACATAAACCAGTAAGTGTCCGGTAGGAACTACTTTCAAACAAATCAAGGTCGGGTAGAAAACGCACTGACACGCTCGATGCAATTCAGCATTTTAAATGGTGAGGGGAAAAAAATAGCTGCACTGAAACATCCGCAGATGAACTGGAGATCAAATTCCGATGATCGTTTGATGTAAGTAAGTTATTTATGTAAGTTGTCAGTACAGGTGAATCCGTTTGGTATGAAATCGGAGGGAATTGACAAACACGTCATTATAAATGGTGATACAATGCGTTTTGTGAAAAAAAAAGCCAAAAAAATCAATTACGTCATAATAATTCGGAGCCATAAAGAACGGACTCTACGCAAGTATAGTGAAGAGAAGTTATATATTTTTTGTATAGTTTCATTTTAATAAAATAAAAAAATAAAAGGTTTTGAAGATAAAATTTAATTTTCCTGTTGTTACATGCCACGGAGGAAAGCCAAATACATTGCGATAGGCGAAAAAAGTTATCTCTGAGATTCGTCGTATACATATTGACTTGATTATTATGGGTTTTATAGTGTTTTGCATAAAAAACTTAAATTCGTCTAAAACCGGACACGATATATAATGCTTTTAAAGGTCAAGTGATGAGTCACGGATAAACTTATATACAATTTTTAATATAGTTATCCTTAAGAGTTTGAAAATATAAAAAAAGCTTAATGTAAAGTTTAAACACATATTTTTAAGGATTCACAAAACCCTGGTAGTATTTTATAAAACTATACGTTTTTGTTAATATTAATATAAAAATAGAGGGGAAAATATGAAAAAAAAATCCAACCTGAAATATATTTCAATCAGTTCCTCATTTAATGAAGTTATGTTTGGAGAGCAAACGATAATCCATTTAAACTGATTCTTTATCGCCCTTAATAAATAACGTAGAATGTGTAAAACTAACAAGTGACATACCGAGTCGAGTTACGATACTCAAAAAATTAGGCGTAACTATCACCTAATATTGAATATAACTCCTTTAAATTTCCAAAGCCTTGTGCCTTGATAGCCTCACTGGACATTTAATTACTAAAATAATAGAGCCAATATTGGTCAGCATATCTCTATAATTAAATATATAATAATAATATATATTATTGCTCCAGGGCGAATTGTGCGTCAAGTGTTTACGGGTTTCCCTGGTATGGAGTATCCCTGGTCTATTATGGTTTTGTACTATGGACTTCCGCAAAGTAACGCCTGATTCTATTCATTACATTACTTTATTATATTATTAGTGAAAATTGTAAATTATACAAATTTCACTTATAATTAATCTTCTATCTATATATATAAAAATGAAACCCGTTTCGCGTTGTCACGGCATCACGTGTGAATGGCTGAACTATTTTCGATAATTCTTTTTTTTAAATGTTTGTGGAAGTCCAAGGATGGTTCTTACGGAAAAAAAATATTAAGAAAATCTTTCAGGAATATTAAAAAATATACATTTAATATTGCATTAAAAAACGCGCAGAACGAATGTCAACGTCATTAGAGTGAGAGAGTCGTGGCTTATTTCTATCTCTTTCCCTCTTATAATACGAAATAAGATAGGTCAACTATACAATATAAAATAGTGCATCAAAGCTACGCTAAGGCGGTACGAAGCGCCGGTATGTTCGCCGCGTCAGCTAGTAAAATATAGATTCGCTATTTCCCGTCTAAAAATATCCGCTCCTCGTACGTCATTTACGTAAATGATAGAACAGATATTAAACCGCGCAACGGCACTGTACATAGCGGATGACATGAATTCTATATTTCTGTAATGTCTTACTATAGTCTCTAATTTATTTGCATATTCTGACCATGGTTTCATCAAGTCCTCAGCATCCCAGCTCCATTCGATTTACAAACGAAACGTGAAATACAAAAAATTAATTTATTTATCAAAATTTGTTGTTCACAACTACAAATTTCACGTTGAGTGGATTTCTTTATTTAAAATACAACGTATGATAGCATTTCAACTGTCTGATTAGTGAAGGTTCGTAAGATAGGACTAACCAACTGTCCCGTTTATACCCTTTGAGTACGAAACTCTAATTACAATATTATTGAAATAAAAACTAACTAAGGTAACTTTTAAATGGTAATTAATAAACACGATGTCTGTTTCATTGTTCAATGATTTCACATACAAGAACATTTTTTTGAACATTTACCGAGCTGACCGTGCCATCTGTATTTCTTAAATCCTCACAATCCGTTGTGGGGAAAAGAAATACAGATTAAATATTTCATACTTTCAATATCGTTATACGTTCACATAATACGTTTCCTGTATGTGGCAATGCGAAAATCTCAAATCTGATATTGCAAATCGCAATAGGTCAGTGAGCGGCTTTCGTCGCAAGTGGTGCGTGTTTTGTTCCGGTTGATGCGCTTCTGACGACTTGTAACCGACCTGTCGCTAGACACACAGTTCAATGTAATTGGCTTGTTCAATCAAGTGAATGGAATATTAATATTCTATTCGTTTTCTCCTATTCTTCATAGCAAAAGAGTACATTGGCGGCCTTTGCGGTCCAGCCCATAGTATTATTGCCCTTGAATTCACAGGATTTCTTTACTAAACAACAACTTCTGGATATATTATGACAATAATAATCTAATATAAATGCTATTTATATAAGCAATTAAACTTATGAAGGCATTTAACATATACAAGATAAGAAGATTCAAACAAGATATGCCTAATGAAGTTAAAAACTTTGTGATAATCTGAAGTCTTCAACAATGGATGATTGTTGTTAGGCTAATATTTGTGAGCTGTGTTCACATTCATCACGCTGCATTCAAAATTCGTTTTATATTACATCGGGTAATTCAAACCAACAGCTTCTTAAACAATGGTAAGTGAAATTTGTTCTTTATTAAAATAGAATTCACCTACGCTAGCTTACCCAGTACAAAGTGGGAAAATTATATTTTTTTATTGTATACGTTAATGTCACTTCTAAATGGCGTCCTTTAGATCTTTTGAATTAGACATTAATAGATAATACTTCCTGACATATATCCTGTATGAGTCACAGATGTTATAATTTGTATATTCTTAATTGGATTTAACATGTGGTCTACGAAATTATATATATAATATTCGTAGGTAATATGTATATTTAGAATATTATATTTACCAAATATAAAAAGAGAAAGAGGTGCTCATGACAGTAAAGAAAAGGAAGCTAGAATATTTCGGTCATGTCATGCGTAACTCCAAAAAATACGAGCTCCTCCAGCTAATCATACAAAGCAAAGTGGCGGATAGAAGGAGGCCTGGCCGGAGACGTACATCTTGGCTTAAGAATCTTCGGTAATAGTTTGGTCAAATTACGAAATCGTTATTCAGAAACGGGGCATCCAAAGTTAAATTACCTGTAATGATCGCCAACCTTCAAAAGGAGACGGCACATAAGAAGAAGAAGAAATATAAAAACGATCCGGTATTTTAAGCAGCATATTTGAATGACTGTCCCATTTACAATAGCCACCATCTTATCCTTATCGATTAATGATTGAATATCATATTCCTTCTTATCAATCCTTCAATACTTCAATAATGGGCAATGCCTGTCACTTAACATTAGGTGAACCTCCAGTCTGTTTGTTTTTATAACAAAAAAATCCTAACCTAATCAAATTAAACAGGAGTAGTGGCCATTTGGTTTTTTAATTGACCTAAAAATCTAATGCTATGCGGTATTAAAAGCTGAACCTTGAAAGTCTAATGTAAATTAATAGATTACTGTTATATTTGATATCTAATTAAACAAGATACCGAGTTACTTTATTGCCTTTATAACATTTAATGTATCCGCATTTTTAAAAGTTTTTAAATTCATAATACCTTGGTATAAATATCTTACTCATATTTTATTGTCTATCTTTGCATAAACACCAGCTATGTTTTTATACCCATTTGTAATGTGTTCATATTTTGCCAGAGCTTTTGGGTACAAAAAATATTGGTAGTAGCTGAAAGGGCATGTTATAAAGGTTGGTCCTATTTTATTGCAACTTTTTCTAGTTCTCTCAATACAAATTTACTACCAGTTCATAAATCAAGGGATTTATGAACTGGTAGTAAATTTGTATTTATTGAATGCAATAACTCTTTGAAGTACTATGCTTAATTTAGCGCTGCAAATAGGAACGAGTATAGACGAGATTTAAAATAAATAGAAAAATATTTTTATTTCTTAACTAATTCAATTTGTGGTCATCGATAATAAGTTTATTAAGATAATTGAACAATCATTTGAAATTGCCGAACATTATTTTGCGAGTCGAAGATATCAAGAAGTTTGAGGACTCTTCAGCTTTTACTAGGTCCTCTTTTTTTGAAGTATTAGATATTTTAAACATTTTAGTTTGCTACCTCATTATCATATCTTTTTGGGGCTCTAGTTCTTTTAGGAACAGGGAACTTAAGCGAGTTATTAGAAATATTTAGTATAGATAAAAAAAAAATCTGCTCATGAGTCGCAATTAGTGAGTTTTCTCCATAATGATCGTAACGAGTTTTATTCCATGTGTAGCCGGAAAACAATTCTAGTTTAGAAACTTTACCGTAAAAAGATGACAAGGAAGTCACTTTCACTATTCCTGATTTTTAAGGAATTTCAAACGGGAAATATACTTCTCCTATACATAGAAGATCTTCTTCTAGATCTTCGAATTATAACTTTGAAAGATCCTCTTGGGACACCATAGTTGTATTCAAAATATCACTTTCTTGCGTGCATATTGGGCAGGGGAGGGGTTTCAAGAAAACGATATTGAATTTTATTAATATTAGAAAAGGTTAATCGCACCTACAGTCGTTACATTGTGAGTGTCCCTTCTTAATACTCTCAAGATTTTTAGGGGACAAGAATTCCCCCATCGATCGATCGATTTATTTTAAATGTATTCAATGAATTGGTATTTTGAATTTGTTCGATTTTATTACGGTAATGATACTCGTAGCATTATTATGTAAAATATTCAATTATCCGTACTTGTAATATATCTGAAAATATTATTAAACTTAATACATATTTATAAATTATATCGAATATGTTGAAGCTATAATTGGAGAAATTCACCAACCTATTTTTATATTGCAACTTTAAAGAGGATAAGAGTATTAGGGTGGTAGGTAAGGGATTCTATATTCATAAACATTTAAGTCGAATCATATAAATTCCCTTGTTGTGTATAAAGCCCTAAAGCTTAATCGAAAGTATAAAAAGTCCATCAAAAAATAGAGGTCCAATAACTTTCACATTGGTGAAAGCGAGGCAGGTCAATCACCTTTCCCATTGTGGAGGACTTAACACCTGTACTTAAGATATGATATGAGACAGGTTTGACAAGTGGAGTTGGGGTTAGGATGAGTCGCTTTTGTTACTACTGAATTTCTTATAAGTTATTCGGTGATGTTTGATGTCAATTATAAGGATTTTTTTTTCAATGGCCTCCAGATTGGGCATCGGCTTTTGTCTTAAACTCGCCTTATGATATTGTTCAAATGTTTACGCGTAAGAAAATTCGTTATGATGTATAAAAACGGTAGAGCTTTATATGACCATCAGGTTAATTAACGCTTAGAATTCTGGACCTCTATAAATCTCTATAAGTAATTCTTAAATACCGTTTATAAATATTTACACGATATTTGTCACAAATGGAAATACTAATTCGATGTTTAAGTCACTTAATAACAACATTGTTATTCGAACCTTGGACAAAATAATTGAAAGTCTGATCTGTTAAGTTCTGAATAATGGACGTGGCCTACTTTTACAACCCACCTGTTTTATTTATTTTTAATAAAATATTATGAGGATAGAAATTATCGTTTCATTTACAGTCCAGGTCTAATTGTAGCGTATCAAGCAAATGTAAGATCATAAAGGTTAGAAATTTCATCCAGCTCTTCACTTTGTTAGTTGTCTAGATAATATAAGTTAATAATTATAGAACTTTTACGACTCTGAGATACATATATGAATTTAAAATTGGAGCCGTTAGTTGAGATTGACATCCGCAACCAAACAAGTAAATAGATTTATAATATTAGTATAGATTTCTTCTGTGACCATTTTCAGTTACGATTAATCAAGTTCAAGGCAAAATTCATTTTAAATAAAAGCGAAGTTAATGAATTTTTTCACTCTAAATGTTAGAATTACTTCGCTTTGGTTTACTTTTACTAGCACCATAATCTAGATTATTGATTCAACTAAATAATATTTCATTTTAATTTTTCATTGGATATTTTTGAAATTGAATCTATATCGTTCAATCAATATTACGTTAATCGTCGCACACCTTCAATACACAAAATTGTGTTAAACCGTTCCGGATTTAACATTTTTTTTTCTAATTTAAATTACTTTTTATGTAAGCTACTCTACTACATAAATAACGCTAATAGAATCATCTACATACAATCAGTTTGAATAATTTAGGATAATCGTTAAAATAAAATAAAGAACAGGAAACAGAAGTCTAGAAGGGAAAGGTTTAGATGAAAGTGGCCCACTGCGATGCATTTGTGCAACTTTCGCACATCTGTACGTTATGGAATTTGCCAACTTTCATATGACGTCGTGCCAATTTTCCTTGGAGAAATAGCTGGAAAATTATTACCTGTAATGTTGTAAACTACTTACATGATTAAAATAATATCACGCATTGTATATTATGTAAGTTATAAATAAACTAAAATTTAAAAATGGGTAAGCATTCAATTGAAAGTTAAAAATAAGCTACTATTATATAATAAATCAATAATACTGTCGGAACTTTGTATACACTTTTCTTAATTGTACCGTACGCCTTACTAATCGTACTTACCATGATTGGAATAACATTATAACTTATTTTGTTTCCATATATGAAATCGTTAAAATATTCACTGTGTTAAACTCAACCTTGCAGCAAATGTCAACGAGTCTTACCTGAAAATAAAAATACATTTTGAATTTTATTTTTGCGTGAATGTAAATAGGAATATAAATGGTTTTTAATTGTGTAATCAATAGATTTATAAATTTACGTTAAATATAACTTATAACTCCAATGGCTAAAATATTTGTCTCATTTTTTTAAACAATTATCTTAAGCATTGAACAATTATAAAAAAATATATAAATCCTCTTTTTTAAAGTTAATAAAACAAATTTTTATTTATAGGCGAGAATTGTTTCACATTCTCTTCACTTGATGTAATCTTAACTTCTAATAAATGTGTTTTAGAAATTAAGCTGTATATATATTTTTTGGTCGATTAAATTTGAAAATTCGCGTTCCAATACTCATCCATACATTATTTTTGTGAGATATATCGTATTAAATGAATAAATCAAAATGGCGGATAGTTGAGTAAAAAGACGATTTGATGCGACCTTGTCGATAATTTGACGTTTAATGCAATAAAATCGTCACGTTTCCACTTATGTTTGTAACAAGTTAATTTTACTTCGATTGCAATTGCGTGTCAAGTAATTGGATTAGTTAAGCCAAATATAGCGATATGGGTGAAATGAGTTCCTTGTAAAATAGATATAACTTACAATTCATCATAACTTTGACTGTTGATGTTTAGTTCTATATTCTTTAATCAAATAAAATAAATTAAAAGTATATATAACAATTTTATTGTATCACTTTTGCGATCTTTTTACTACTTACAAGATAAACTTGCAATAATTTGTTTAATATACATTGATAACTCCAGCAATATGATATTATAATGTAGAAGGAAATCTCAAATTACCATGAATGTATCGCATATCCTTTATCTATAATGTTATCACTTAGCGGTTATAATATATATTTATTAGTTATTTTCCCGTTTCTAGGAATATATTTTTTGTTGATTGTGATTTGAACACCAAGTAGGCACACTCAAGGTAAACACAACATTTAATTTGAACTTTGATGAACCAAATAACATAGATATTTCATACTAATTAAAGATTTATTAGGAAGATTGATTGAGCGAAGTTATTTAGTGAATCTAGCTGTTAGTCAAGGGCCGCACAGATTCGCCAACTAGATCCACTTTCACTTGTGCCGGATTCGTTCATTCAATATTTGTATAGAAATTACGTGCTTATGAATGATAATATTTTTATTTATAATTTATGTCCATATTCCGTAATCAAATGTGTATAGTCTGTTTCTTTTTATTTTTTTTACGATATGTTTAGATATTGTTATATATAATAATGTTTAATACATATTTTAAAACACTAAACATATGTCATTATAATTTTTTATGGAATGGAAATAGAAAATGTGAAAGCCTGTGGTTTACCTGGGCATAGTAAATAATTGGGAAGGTTTCGTTGAGTTCTAAATTTAAATCTAATATACATTAACTAAGCTACATAACAAATTACGTATAATATTATTTATCACTTTATTTCACGCCTTGTTCGTCGACCTTAATATAATTAAGTGGTTTCTCTTACGTAAACTGTTTTTTGAAATACAAAAGCCCCAAAAACGCCTTCAACAGAAAAAAAAAATGGTCTCCACGGAAATCAAAGCCGGTTCTAGTGGAATGTATCCATTAAGTCTCACCAATAAGGCACGGTGTGAGTAGCAGTTTCTTTAATATAATCTCTAAAAATAAATATCTGATATCTTTTGATTGGAAAGCCGTTATTCATCAAATTTAACGTACTGACAAATCTTAATTTCCTTAGTTTCATTTCAGTGATTTTAAGCTGTGACTGCATGATACATATGTCTAGAGCTTATTTAATTTTTCTTTTTGTATACTTCCCAGCACTCAACCAGTTAATGAATGCTACTGCGTCCTTTCATACATCAGAAAGGTAAAACAAAAGCAAAACGGTGAACAAAAAATTGAATCTGTTCTACACAAAATCGCCTCATTTTCCGTAAGTCGAACATCGACACAGAGTGCGTTAATTAAAACAATTAAGTGTACCACTTGTACACTTCCCACGACACTAGCGACACGCGCGGCTGCGCTTGCACGAACGCAATACCATTATGTAATTTATTTAGAATATTACGCTATGCCTGTCCAACCATACTTGATGATACAATATCTTAGATTAAGGATAGCATAATATAATTAACAAATACTTTCGAAAATTAAAACCGGCCACAAATTACCAATAATTTATGCTGGAATCGTAGTACATAAGTCTCATTTCTCTATTCGACCTAACACATAATGCTTTGTATGTTTTTTCGGTGATTAGCAAACCTTTTGTTTCCATAATGCCATTTTCTCTTTAGCAAATATAGCGCATTTATTTATCAATTTGAGATCCACGTTCAAAATCTTTTAAAATATTGGTAGGAGGAGAAAAAATGAACTACACTGTATAAAAAATAGTTATTTCATCTGAAGTAATAAAAAAATACGTTACAAATGTACTTCAAAGTTACCTATTAAAGCCCATAACGTGTTTTCAGATCGTCACATCAATCTAAAGATGTCAAGCGCACTTTCTCCGGAATCGTAAAAACGTGATTCGAATAAGCCCGATCCAATTTTCTCTTGGTCAGTACCATCCGGTATGCTTTTTATATTAGGTATGAGCCATTTCACTCGTTTAGGTCTAAGACATCCTAGATTACGGGGTGTTTCTTATTTGTTTATCTTATTGGATGCTTTATTTTTATATGAATGTAAATTATAGTCACAAATTATACATTGGTGCAGCGAAAACTCTTATTGTAAAAACTTATTGGAAAAAAGTTATTTAAAAGTTAATCATTTTTCTTTATCTATTTTTGAAACGTATTTATGTTTACAGAATCAAATGTTGGTATTTAGGGAGATTGATAGGACTCTGAAATAAACCTGACTGAATAAATACAAATACAATTAAGTAGAGCCCAGCAACCCTATGAGACTACAGGGTTGCTATAAACCACAGATTATCTTCAAGATGTTACGTCAAAACATTAACCTCTTATTACAAAGTATTACCTCAGATTAAATAGACGTATTACAGTAAGAAATTCTCACAGTACTTCCCCATTCAGATTATATAATTTGTTAGCCAATTTCTCTGAAGTGCTTACCAATCATTTAATATTTTTATGACTGTTGGGTACACACCATCACAATATTGTATGAATATGTACTAAGACGTTTTGATCTTAGTAAGTTTGATCAAATATATAAAAGAGCATTCATGAAATAAAAAGTTGTTGCACCGTTTTTATAAAAGTACCAAGCACATACCACACAACATACCTAAACCATTGACGGTAAATATGTTTATTTTGTAGTATTTTTTATCTAAAGAAAAAAATAATTATTTAATTCAATTTACACACTCAAATTAATATGTATACACTTAACTACCTGAAATAGCCTTCGATTGACAAAAGTATAAATTAATTTCCTTGTGACTGATCTACTTAGAGGTCAAATCTTATTTCTAATTAAGTGACCTTTAGTGTAATGTGTTTTATACATGCAATTTCATATAACATGTTACATAAAATATCTACAGGGTTACACAATACGTATGCATTTGGAAGTGCCGTCAATATTTGACCTTTAGAAGCTTTACTTCAAAAGGAGGAAAACTAATATTGATAAGTTTTATGAGTTCTTCACTATTAGGGATTGAAATAAACGCAAAACAAGACTTCCTTTAAATTCGCTTTATTTAAGAAATATATATTGAGGATCTAAACTATCTATTTCCATGGACTACATGATTGGCTTAACCCAGAAAAAGGAAATGAGTAGACTATTATCACCAGATATAATAGAAGGTGTCAATAAAAATTCGTCGACCTTTAAACAGCCTTCAGTCTCCAGTCTCCGAAATTACCATGCACTTCCTGATTTGAGTACGTAGGTAATTTAATTCCATCAGTTTTAAGTTTAAACAAAGTATTCCCCGTTTGTTCAGGGATTGATATTGACTATATGTTGTGAATTGAATGTTGCTACAATAGGTCAGGCAAAAAAACTCCGCGATTGCAAATCGATGACGTTCATGAACACTTTGGAGTGTTTATAATACTAAAATATATGTAATGTGATAAAATTGATGAATTTTGACTTCGACAGAAATGCGATATCAGTTTTGCGGTGTGCTGATGCAACACACTGCATTGGGCGTGATGAAAGTTTAGGAATCTTATGCGGTACAGACACAGATAAAACGTGGATTTATTATTTACTTAACATGACATATTTTATGTTTGAGCACCAACCAGAGCTTCAGGTTGAAGACATACCTTACTCTCCATTACCATAGACTCCAAACATGAAAAGTTCATAGCAATGACATACAATTCTGAGTATCTACAGCGACCTGACATTTATTTTTGACCTTTACAAGATGTAATGTTTTATACAGACTGTGACTTGCACCCTCTTACATCACGGATCAGCGGTGCTTCATTGTATTAAAAAAACACGTTCCAATAAAGCTTTCAAAGCTTCGAAATTCTACATTTGAATAATTGCTTTAAATGAAACCAATTGGACGCTATGGTTATATGTAATTCTGACATATAATAAGATGCATAATATTTGGAACTTAAAGCGGAGCTTTAAAATAAAAGGGATTAAATTAAGTATGTTTTAAATAATGTATTGTATTTTTTTATTTACTCGGTAATTGACAGTTTGATATAGTATTTAATAATCGCGCCCTTGAAAATTTTCAACAAGACATCGAAAAATTAGAAAGCCGCTAGCATTGGCCTGAACCGACTCATCACACGCACACGTAAACACACACAAACATATAAATACACGCGTAGCCGGTTTGACCTTTCATCGGAGATTGTGAAAGTATTAAGGTGTGGACATATCATTTTTTATTATAAAAAAAATATTTTCACACAGCTTGCATTAGTTAAAAGAAATGATCTAATCTAGTTACAAAACCAAGTTATCGCTTATAAGGGTTTTGCAAAAATTACTTTCGTCTATTAATATGAAATAAAATAAATATAAATAAATAAATATATATTTTTTTTCTTAGAAAAAAGTTATGGTTTTTAAAGTGGCAGACCTCTTATACGAGCATCCTCTATTAAATTTCACATTCGTGTCCCTGTTATTGCATTATGATAAGATGTTTGTAAAATATGGACATCTCTCCACAAAGTAAGACAAATTTGAATACAGTTTAAATATCGAGACCATGTTGCTTTTAATATTGAAGAAAATGTATAATTTTTTGTAGTAACAAGTATTTTAAAACGACATTGTCGCTCTCGCTTACACTATACGCAAGCCCGAATATACAAATTAATAGTGTTTACTTTATAGACTAGTTTTGACATATCGTTTAACTGTTTTACTGACCCATTACCGCTTATTGACTGTTTCTTAGTCGAGTATTGCAGTAAATATAAAAAAAAACCTGGATATTTTATACTAGCTGTTGTTACAATTCAACAAATTTGGATTCTAAAGCAAAATTTAACATACAGAACATGTTATTCATCAACATACAACGAATAGAAATACCAATTTAAGATAAGAGATTTCAATAGATATACCTAAATTTAAAAGTTCAGATTTTGCCTAGTACTTCTAAAATATATCGATTTTATTGATTTACTTAGCTAACATCAAAATTATAATTACGCAGAGTACATACGGCTTCTAATCACCATCGACAATTTTCTAATAGCCAAGTACAAACCGAACGAGAATGTTTTAAAAGCGAGTACGTATCCGTTAGTACCGGTGACCCAGTGAGCTACAGGTTTATAAGGTGAGCCTACTTTGACGTTTATCGAGATATATAAGTTTTTATTTTACTTTGATTGCTTAGTGAAATGTACATTACACTCGTTAATCAGCTCACGCGTATGAAATGTGGACTTAAATTTAAATTATATGGCTTTTTGTAACCCGGAGAACATTATCTTGAAATAATTAGTCTAGCCTTCACCACGTTTTTAGAGAAACATCCGAAATTATTAAATCGCAATTTAATCCGTTATATTTTTTTATTATAATGTGAAATGTGTTAATAACTTGAAGACATTTATCGATAAAAGAATTCACTCACAAAACTACAGATTTTTGTTCTGAAACGATACAGAAAAATGATTATTAACATCGGTTTTAAATGGGATTAAAATTCGAAGAAACAGCGTCTTTAAGACCGGGCGTCGTAATTCGGGCGTGTAATCACATACTTGAGAGATTCCAGAAGTGTGGAAATATCCCATAATTCAAATGTCAGGGATAACTTGTCTGTTAAAAAGAGTACTTGTATGTAATTGGCATTTTTCTGATCATGTGATGTGATTCATTAATGTGTAAAGAGTTTTACGAACTTACATTTGTAACATTTTGGATATTAAAAAGAAAGAATGTTCATAGATAAATATGTATTAGGTTTAGTTTCAAATAGTAATTTACTTTAATTAGTATAGATACAATCTGTACTCAAATTTTTTTTCAATATGTTTTACTAAAAAGTATTCTAAAATTGTGTTGTGTTTGTCACGCCTAAGTATAGTTTCTTGTTCAAGAATGCAATGCGAAGGATACTGTTCATTTCTTTCATTTCCTCTTGCTATAATTAAAATATAGCCTGTTAAATATTATTTTAAATTCACTTACTTAATAACCAGAAAATAATTAAGTTATTTTCTTCTTAACGTATTATTTTGGTTAGTTTGTGTCTTTACTTAAAAGAACTTGTCAATACAAGCACCTTTCAATATCTTTAATATATAAATTTGCAATACATATTGGTTACATAAATTCAACTTCACCAGGTTCTAACCAAATAGATTTTCGTCATACATCGAAAGTTAATACTGACGCAATCATTTCACTTTTAAGCCAAGATGTCGTGACCAACGTGATTGAGATCCTACTGAGATGTAATTGACTCTATTTAACGTTCAAACACAATGGTTTTATATTTGTATTCCATTGCCAGACCTTTAGTGGCGTTTAGCAGTAAAAGCAAGACTAATTTTTACTTTTGACAACTGCAAGTGACGTTTTTATTCACTCAAATAACTGTTGAGTTGTGACGTATTTTGTCGGATGTTCATTGGTTTATGGCTTCTATAGGCTTAACGACACAATTGGTGCAATGGCAACCAGGTAATGTGTGTGAAATGTGTCCTGATATTATTACTAATAGCATTTTCTCACGGTACACTGAATATATTAGTTGAAGAACTGCCGTAGAAGTAATGTACAGGAATGTGTAATAAAACAAGATTCAATTGTATGACACCACATGACATTTAGCTGACCGTTCACCAGTTACGCAAATACTTACCACACGCGACGCGAGGAATATGATATCAAATTGCAGAGAACAACAAATCAAGAAGTTCGTCAAACTTCTTAGACCTTTTGAAGTTTCATTATGAAACTTTGTTTTAATTTCATTAGGTATTTAATAAAACCAAATAATCCATGAGGTAATAGAGTTTATGTAGCTTTATCGTGGGTATATTATATATAATAAAACGATTCAAAGATGGTGCTTTTCGTTGCAGAATACATATTGTTCAAAATGGTCCAAGAGATAGAGATTGGTCAAGTACAAGCGATAGTATGCAAGTTTCCGTTTGACCAACAAAACGGATAGGAAAAATGTAAACGTTTTATATTTAAAACGAATATGAACGCGTGCTAATCTTTAATTTTACCAAATATCAGTAAGCGATTGTTATTTTTGCAAAGTATTATTTTCAGTGTGTCATAATAATAATGGCAAAATATTTCGGTAACATAACAATTAATTAATGAGTATTTCATAAGTTAATTTTAGCATTTGCATAATGATTTAGCGTAATTTGGTAATTACTATGACTCATTATGTGACCTAACAATATTTTGAATCCAGAAAGGTATTAAACACATGTAATCTTGTCTTAATGTAATATTGTGCTATTTCAAAACTTTACAGCAATTATTTGCTTCAATTTCACATATCAAAAATAAAATAACTTTTACATTTATTTATAAAGACATTTTTATCAATTTTTATTTCATACTTATAAAATTTTTTTTTACATATTATAGATTCACAATATTGTTTACTATATATTCATTCATTTATCGATTAATAAGGAATGCTAAATTCGTATGTTCCGTTGGTGGAAGCTAGGTAGACTCATCTATAAAAATATTATAAAAACTAAATATATTCTTTAATTATAATACACACGTTTTATGTATAAAAGACCTGATGATATTCTTAATAAAGTGGGGCAATGGTGCTATTTATTTAGTATTTAATGACATCAAACGCGTTGCTGCGTTGATGTCGTTTGTATGCGAGCTTTCGAGATTTGACATACATAGCTTTAAACATTTTAAATAAGATTGTGGTTATATTTTTACTATTTCTCCTATAATAAACATGGCATATATTAATTTTATATTACGTTAGGGTATAAATCTTACCTTGACATGTCGCTAAAGTAAACAAAAGCACCACTACACCCCATCGGACACAGTTAATAAACCCCATCTCACTGCCACACTTTAATAACCTAGGCTGTAGCATTTCACTATCACTAACATACTATTCTAGTACTCTACTAGTTCACAGCACTTTTTCACAAGGTTTAATTCAGCAAAGCGCCATCTCTCGTCTGCGGTTGTATGATGAGGTGGTGCGCGGGTGATAGCCGACTGTCTACTGAGCTTAGGTGCGTATGCGCAGCGATCGAGCCTCTCTCACCTTCTATGCAGGGAGTGAAAACATTCAATCAAATGTAGATTTGTAAATTTAAACCTAATTGTTGCTCCAATAATCATTATATTTAATAAATGATTTTGATATTGTTTTTGGTAATAATACCGGTGCTCTCTGCCACTTTCAAAAAATAATGATTGGAATTCGGCAGGAATAAAGTTAATTTAGTTGGATTATATTAAAATTAAATTAACGATAACCGTGACAGGCACAGAGGCTATTTAATACACAGCTCATTGGTAATTAGCATTTTATCTGTTTCACAAAGAAAACTGTTTATTGAAAGATAAAGATTGTATAAAAACAGAAACATTAAATTTTTAATGAAAAGTTTTAATAATGTAACCAAAGGTTGGCAAGCTATGCTCAAGTGAACCCACTTCACTTTCAAACTCGGTCGCGAATGCGGACACGAACGTAAACACACGGAATTACGCACACTCGTCTTTAATGAAAATTTGGGCATTAAAAATCATAGGGACGATTATCACACTGTGGATAAGCTGTACAAACGGAAAAAATATATTTATTAACATGTCAGTTTTATCACGATCTATTCATTCATTCACAATCAGTTAATTCTGTGAAAAACCTAATTACATCAGATTATGTTTGTTCTGATAGAACACTAACATAACTGTACATAAATAATCAAATATACATCGTATACAATCTGTAACAAATACTAAAAACTCCTTACTTATCATTATTTCCTTAACATAGGCAGTTTTTCTGTTATTCAGTTTTCAGTAGAACTTCGTCTTCCTAAAACAGCAGAAAAAGTATTTAAGCCGGCAATTATTTTTATAACAATCAAATAAAATTAAGTGATTGTAATAAAGTTCTCCGTATGACCACGATTTTTAATTCTACAACCTTATAGTTTGAAATTTGGTATAACGACAAAAACCGTCCTCATGCCGTCTTTGTAAATACGTAATTGTTTAAATATGGCATCTAATGGATTATACAACGCATTGTATGGTCCGGAAAAAATCTGGCCGAGGCTCTTCATGGTGATACGATAACAATATAAATATCTCCTGAATATCTTAGACTCCAACAAACTCCAAAAATAGAGAAACGCCACCTTAATTTATAATTTAGCAGAGCAGGAATTTGCATTAGTTCCACTAAAAAATATATCAAATGTTATAAAAAGAATAAATTATGAGTAATATAAATGTTTATAAAAATATTTAGGTTTCACCTCTACAGTTAAGATTATTCTATTTTATACTTACAAATTTTCGATAAACATTCCCCTTTTTTGACTAACGAAACCTTCTAGTAAATAATCGGCCATAGTAACCTAGTACATAATATATTCCTGTAAACACCGTATCAATAAATTATTTATTTACAAATATCGCCATCTCGTAGCCAGACGTGTGACTACATCAAGCTCAAATCATCCTGAGCTATGTTGCTAATTCGCAAATATTTTTATATAAAAACTGACAGCAGATGGCGCGGAGTAAAATTACTTACTCTATTTCTATTGTTTGAGCGCTATCTCGTGTTAATTATTGCAATTATAAGTAAAATATGATGAAACGATTAATAACTTTTATTGTAATTATAGATGGCGTTACAATGTCCTCGAAGCAATTAATCGATGTACATCAAATATAGTTTTAAAGGTATGCATATTATGTTCTAAACTACTTATCCCCAAATGTTATATAATATTAAATATATAAAAATATATATAATTATAAAAACAAAGTATAATAAGTAGCTATGAGAAGATCTCTTTAAAAAGATTAAATTCATTAAATTTAATTAAGATGTGATTAATATTAGTATTAGTATTAGATTAACCAATATTTCCAGTAAATATAGATAACATTATTATTTTCTTATAAAACCAATACACAATGAGCGATTCCACGGCTTTCGAATTACGATTAATCATGATTCTTGATAAAAAGGAAATGTGTTGGATTCCTTAACATACCTACCTCATTTTCGGTTTTGTCTGACGTGATTTTTTTATACTTTAAAACTAATAGGAATGGTATAGGACTACCAAATAAAATAGTTCAGGCCTGCCACTTAATTAATTTTAGTGCTTTAGACTTTACATCGAATGAGATTCAAGAAAAGATGTGAAGTAAACGAAACTGTTTCACTATTTACTATATTGTTTCAGACTTTAGTCGGACTTGTAAAATCCAAAAAAAAATCCTATTAGGTACCGCATATTAGGTATTGCATTGACTATAGTTTATGAATAATTCTGAAGTTACCCTCAGGAAGTAGGATTATTTTTTCATTTGTATGTTGATATGTTGACTTGACTTGAATTCTACTATGTATGCTAATATAACCTTACTTTTATGCCTACCTACATGAACAGAGCGAAAACTCTCATATCCCTTTTAATTTCAAATCGTATTTTAAAAGTTCAAAGTCCATTTTAAGCCTTGATTAATCACTGCTCGGTACCTTATTCAAAGCTGAAAGGTATATTAACCGTCATATGAAGATTGAACAATGATGTCATTAGCGCTGGCAGTCTCAGATTACAGACGCTCAGGATTTATAAAATTACATCGCGCTAATTTTAGCTTTTATAACAGCTGATAAAGGGTAATTTAAACACTGTTTTCAACAAATATTTAGGGTATATGAAATATTAATTTTATGACACCTCCGTCGCGTTGGTTACGTTACAAAGGCGTGTTACAGTTAAATTTATGAAGATTTTTATTAATATAAAAAGGAATTGTAATACAATAGTAGTAGCATGGGGATAAGATTACTATAAATCTTTTCCTCTGAAGTCTGTCAAAAAAAAAGTTCATCTCCTACCCCAATAGCACATTTATTTTAATGAAATCTAACATAAAGTATCTAAGTATTTTATTAATAAATATTCAATTGATGATAATCGGGATTTAAGGATCTTAGAAACGTCAAAACTTCTAATGCATTCACAGGCATATGGGTATATGCTATAGTGCAAAGGTACCCGATACTTATTAAGATAAAACGTGTCACAAAATATTTAGCATAGAAGAGAGTTTATATAATTTAAGCACTCCCTCGTAAACAAATTTCATTCAAGAAATAATCTGTTGAAGTCTTAAACGTGAATTAAATTATATATACATTACTTTTGTCTTTAATTTCTCACGCTTACGTATATTAAAAATGCAATTAATTGTCTCGTACAGTTATAGACACATGCAAATTAAAATATCATTCGAAATTTGAATGTGCCATTCAGCTTTTATATCGTATTACTTATGCCTCGAACCCATTCATCGCATTATACCTACAGTAGGTTGTATTGCTACCAAAATTACTAAACACGTTAGCTTTAATAATTCAATGCCTAAGGCGATACGAAGGCGTTCGAAAAAATCCTTCCGCTAAGAATTTAGGAGTGTCTGCTGAGACGAAATCCGACTTGCTCGTTATAAATTTTGTGAAGATAACAATATGTGCGTGTGGGAGTGTGGTATAGCGCTGACGACTATAGTTACAGCACGCAATACGCTAACAAGCGCGAGAGGGAGAAAGGTGATGTGATTGTAGAACGCTGTCCCATTTTAGCCTCTAGCAACATGGCGCGCTGACTCGCGCGCAGGCTCGAATCGTATCGCCTGCCCACTCAAGGTTCGCTGACTGCCGTTCTTTTGTTTTTAATGTTGCCATTAAAATAAAATGTTATCCTATAACGGGAATATTTTGCATGTTATTAAGATGACTTATATGATTTTAGAGTTTATCCGTTTGAATACAAAAATATGCAGTGATTTTTCAATTTAAAATAATTATAATAAAAAGTTTTAAAAAACTTGATTTTTAAATACCTTAATACATAAATACATAAATCTACTTTATTAAATTATCTACATCAATAAGTATCAATATTTATATCATAGATATAGCTAATGAGTCTCTAAATTTTTAAATTAATAAACACATATGTAATAAATACATATAATAATTAATAAATACATATAAGGATCTTCTTAATTTAACCGAGTTTCAAGTATCAAAGCGCAAAATACGATTGTGCTCCCCCGCTGCTGCTGATAAACCTATATTACATAATATCGTATTTTATTAAGATATTGACTAGGTACTATGAAATTTATTCACTGGCAACCCCGAACCGCAGACGAAAACAGCGTCAAGCCGAGGACCTGCTCAAACCGAACGTCTGCATACCGATCGTTGGTTTTTTATATGCGCATGTCGGTGCACGGCCTATCCGACACTGTGTGCGTGCCGTTATCTTGTGTGGGTGCCAGTTCGTTCTCGCGCGCGTCGCAGCATTGTTGTTTGCAGTAGAGTCGTGGAAGTTGACCGGTTGGTATATACGTATCACGCTCGACCAAAACTACCGGCGATAAACAAAATAATGAGTGTACATTACGTGCATCGCGAGTGCAACCTACAACAGTGTGTGATAACAAGAATGTAACGTGCGTGTAGTGTTAAACGGTGTGGAGTTTTGAACGTGTTTTTTGGCTGTTCGCGTCAACGCCATGACCATCGTGTTTAGGTATGTGCCAGATTAATTATGGACCATTCGTGGGGTCGGTGGCCCAACCGATTTAGTGGGCACCCGAATAATTCTTTTGTAATTAGTGTGATACACTTCGGTCGCATTTCCTCATGTAAAGTTTGTATGCAATTGACGCATTGACTTGTTGTTATCGGGTCTGTAGAAGTGTGTCGTGTAATTTATAATGTAATTAAATACTTTATCGCCTCCGGTGAGGCGTTCCAAACGCGTGAAGCGTGAACTTTGCATTTATATTTTGCTTTGCTGTTTCTCAGTTCGACACTTGATACCTAGCGTGTTGGTGTCATTCTAGGCATGAGTTCTAGGTATCTTATATAACGATGAACATGGACCACACCTCAAACTACTTAACCTCTTCACAGAGAAACTATTAGGAACTATAGAAAGTACCTAGTTATTAAGTTTCCTTTACATACTCATAAGCGAGAGTAAAAGTAAAGACTGTTAAATAAAAAATCTTTTGTTGTACTTTTACTGCCGATACTTTTACAAGGTACCTCAGGTTTGCTATATAAGTAAAAGGAAAGAATGTCAGTAATTTGGCAGATTTTTAACCATTGACTTGACTCCTAACTTGACTATTAAAAATTTCAATATTAGTAATATTACTAGGAAAGTAGATTTTACAATCTTCAGGTGAAATACCCTGTTAGATTTCCGTTCTATTGATATCAGCATTGCTTGCAACTTAAATCAAAAATCACGTGCCAATTGCCGACGGCAAAAACGATGAGCCCCGCAATTAATTAAATTTAAAAACAATGTCCATCATTCAAATCAGTGTGACGAATACTCGGAACATGGTAACCTATCCTAACTTTTGTCAGACGATTTTTTTAAATCCTAATTACACAACGAATCTGTTTTAATATCGCTTTAAATAAATAAAATATATTGACACCACAAAAAAGAATTTTGTATTGTCATAATATTGTAAAACATATAAATCTATAAAACGTTGCATCTTACAGCATTGTTTGTCAAATTAGGAAACATATCATTCTTAATGGCCATAAAATTGCAATGTAAAATGCTTGTTGCAATAAATTATATACGCATATTTATAGTTCTATATAGTGCGGCATTTGTTGTACTTAATTATAATAATTATTCCCGTAATTATGTATATGATACGTATTAGGGCAACCCCGGCAAAAACTTTGAATGTCGTTTGAAAAATTCAACCGTTTCTTAAATGGCAGCACTGACAGTTTCTACTTAATTCTTATAGAATACTTGAACATCATTTTGAATTACATACAAATGACATCTAGAGTTAACTGTCGATAATTTTAATAGCATTAATATTTTTTGTTTGCGTCGATTAAATAAAATAACAAATGTGTTGTTTTGCACCTGCTTGGTAAAAACTGGGGAGTCTAGCTTACAACTTTATTTTTATTAATAATCTCAAGTTGTAGATATAAAGAATCTAGATGAAGGTGTCCCTACAAGTATGTACCTTTTTATTGGAATATTAAGAGTATATGTAATATAAAAATATTTGAAGTTGTTTCTAAAACCATACGAATTACATGTCGAATTTAAACCTGTGGTTTTTCGTAAAATGCTTATAATTCATCTTTTAAATCGAATCGCTAGTTTCGGGCAATTCGAAAATTTCGACATTAATAATTTTTATTTGTTTAGAATGTATCATACCAAAAATACTCTAAAACGAATTTATTTAATCAGATTTCTTTACAAAATTGTCAACTGTAATAATTTTTAAGGGGACCTATAAAGTCCATTGTTAAGCCGCGACAAAACCTCCAGATTAACATAAAAATTTTCAAAATGGCGAGAAATCCCTGCCCACACATTTCTGGAACCGGACTCTCAAAAGTGCATTATTTATAACGCCTCCATTCCTTTGTGACGGAAAAGTATATTTCAAAAATTCTTTTTTCCTTTTTTGGGTCTTAGGATTCGATTCATTTCGAATTTTCGGAATATTTTAATATGTCTGTATCTATATAAGCTAATGCTTAATGCGCTTATGAAAAGAATCTGGTACGTAATCGCAAATAAAATTATTTTTCAGCCCCACAACATTTGTGTTTAGCAGTTTTAACTTAAGAAAAACGTAGCGTAAATGAATTTATTTGAGCTTAAATACTGAACAGTTCACGCACGTAGCATTCCTATAAAAATGCGGAAATATAATTGTATAGTCCCATACGTCTAATAAATTCGTTCTAAACATTATTATCTGCCATTTTTTTTGATAATTGTGAAGCTATTTTAAGTAATTGTGTGAGTGTGAGCTAGAAAAGTCCTTTTATTGATTCGTTCACTCACGATTATTCTGGCAGAATGTACTAAATCTAAATACACCACAACCCAAGCAATAGTATGATATCTAACTATATATGTTTAAATTAATCAATTACTAAATACTAATCAAAAACTAAATATTTGGCCAATATTAATAGACACATCGGACATTCTGTTGTCTATGGACTCTTCTCCTTGCAACGCTCTTTTTCCAAGCTCATTCAATTCTATCTGACATCTTCTGGCAATCCTTATATATTTTCGCCTGATCATTGCCGTCGTTTTCTCCATATATAAAACGATTTATCAATAATTAGTATATTTTGTTGTGGATACAGACATTAATCAGGTCATTCGTGGAATTCTGTATCAATAGATAAAATTTTAGTAACTAAAATATGAACCTGACAATGATAAGAGACTATCATTTAATTAATGAGTTTTCTTCACGTTTAAACAGTTTACGACTACTTTTAATCGTATCGGTGAAGTATCTGTTTGAAAATATTTGTCAATTAGTAACTTTGATTTCATTTGTAACTGAGGTCCTTTTTAGTATTATGTTTTATTTGGTTGATATTGTTATATTAATTTTTAGTTAATAGAATCCGTGAATTAAGAAGGAAATTTAACCAAGGCAAATAAAACTCTTATAATAGAATTTCTTATTAAACCCTCAAGTCTAACATTGCATTGTTAATATACCTAGTTCCTAACTTCTTTTGGTATCTGTTATAAAGTAGGTCTTTGTTCAATTCCTTACAGACAAAAAAACTTGCGTTTGGTTATTACTAAATTAAATGTTATGGAAGTGTTCACGTGTCAGTCATGTAGTTCATCACCGGACCACACCTGCCGCAATCCCCTTTTGTCTTCGGCCCCTGACAACGGATGAAATTTTAAGACAAAGGAGTCGCGAGTTGCAGCTAGTCTAGAACGCGTGCGGCCACGCTGAGAACCCTCGCGATAGTTGGGAATTTTAATGTGTTCGTGTTGTTCTGTGCGCACACGCAGCATACGGAATTACTGTGACGTGCCGGGTCATAACTAGTATTTGTATTGGATTTTTTTGTGAATCAAGATGTTTAAACGGCATTTATGCAATGGTCGTTAGAACACTGAAAGTAATAGTCTGATTGCTTCTTTTTTATGAAAGTTTTAGTCTATATAATTGCGTTTCAACTGTGGTAGAAAAGGACAAAATTTCTGGTTCTACCTACTAATCAGACAAACTCTTTAGCTTTATAATATTAGAACACATTTGATCATTTAAGAAACCTGTATTGTAACCTATCCACCAATATATGAGTGCCCATTTTATTTTTAATAAACATTATTTTAATTTTTTAACATTACTAAATTTAAGATATTTATAATTTAAAATGTGTTATATATAAGTATAATAATAACTTTGACACGCAGTCTTATAAACCTTAAGATGTTTTTGTCAGCTTATTAGCTTTCATAATGAAGGTGCGTAAATTATGTGGTACCCGACACAAGCGTTAATAACAACAGTGATCAGATACTAAACATTTAAATATAGTAATTCATAACAATAAGATGGGCACAACAAACAGGCAGTCACGACCATAATTATATATTTCTTACATGATCTTAGGACATTTTCGGAATTCTAAATGGATATGATTTAAGTATTTATGAGTTCAATGCTTGGAGTGTATTCAATGGATGAAATTTAATTTTGTCATTGTATAAGTAAATCCTTTATACAACTTAACCCGATTTTACTGAGTTTAAGGATATTTCGGAGTCTGTCAGTGTCGTCATTATGTAATTCAAATCCATTTTCAAGAAATCTTGGAGGTTATCTGAAACCGATTAAAGATTAGTTTTAGTTCGTTTTTATTGGAATTAACTTTGTGTTACAAGATAATTGTTAATCTAAATAATACAAAATCAACTTTGATTAGATAAAATTAATCAGGGATTATTGAGATTAGAAATCAATTACAAATAAGCTTTTTTTTTTAAATTGGCTAGCTAGCGTAGCAGTATTTGATAACTACATATTATCTGTTACATTAAAATTTAACTAATTGTATCAAATTAAGTACCATCCATTGCAACATTTCACATTTAACGCACTTAAGCCCATGATTTTAGCAAGAATTTGGTCCATTAAATTTAAATAATTCACTCAAATACTTTTGTTTTATCCTGTGTTTCAGTTTAAAATGTATTATTCAATCCGTCCACCTTAACGATAGAATTGAGTGCTATATATAATTTCTGATTAAATAAACACAAAATAGTTTCATGTTACAATTGCCCCTTAAAAATGTTGGTTGATTTTTCTCTAATATCTTTGCGTCTTACCTTCGTAGTAGCCATGGCTAAGATCATAATGTAACACTATACTTGCATTCAGTTATGTTTAGAACCGGGTCCAAAGATACTTATCTTAAACAATGTCCAAAGATACGACCTTAAAATCTATGATGAATTTTATTCTATACGACCGCGCGTCCGTGGCGATGGAAATGGTTTAACAGCACCTCGATGGTTCAGTAGACCATTTATATCTCAAACTCTCTTGGGCTTTTCTGTGACAATCTAGATACTTTTTCTTAAAGATATTAAAACAAAAAAATAATAGCACAGTAAGTTAACGCTTATAAAAATGGAGATATAAATTATTGTAGTATATATCTAATATGTTGTATTTAAATTCAGTTTTTACTAGGAAAAATTATATTCGTTTCTTCCAGCTAAAAATATTGCCATTATATAAACTATGACCGAGAGAAGACGTTGATTGAATTAAAAATATAATATATGTTCTAAAATCAGCTTAAGTAAATATGATACAAAAAAGTTATATATAGTACAAATTCATATAGCACTTCTTTAAAAATAGCTTTCGTTACTTTATTGAGATATTCCTAGAATACTCAATGTATAATAAGGTTAAATTATTAATTTTAAGCCCTATCTGATGGTGTTACAGTTTAATTTGGATTGCAATTTTAAACAGATGGCGTTTTGCGAATTCGACCTTTGTTTTTTGACATGAAAGTGAATAATTTAATTTCGTATACTAATATTGTCATTATCCCACATCCATTCCTCATTAATGCCATCCCTCCGTTGCTTGATTGGCAAAGCTTCCTATGCGGGTAAGATTGGTTCGTTTTCCGTGAAAATGATTTTCATTCAGAATAGGCACACAAGGCCACCTTCCTTCCATTTAAGAATGACAATAAAACAGATTTGTTTTTTCCATACCTCGACTTACGGAACGTTATTATTTTTACCAATAGTTATTTTTTTCTGTAAACTATGAAATTTATATAAACGTTGTCTTTTATCACTCTAATGTCAGATATTAAACACATATGAAAAAAACAGAAAACGTATTCTTATATTTCTTGTTTACCCCAACTTCTCACTACTTCGAGATAAAATATAATTTGGCTATCAGTAAAACAGACACACATGTGTCCATTACTTTTTGAGTCGAAATTTTATAACAAGCACTCAACCGGTTATCGATACGCGGTTAAAAAGTTGACCGAAACACGAACTTAATTACATTTGCCCATTGATTCGGTTTTTGTTCACTTAACGATTTAGTTTTAAATTATTTTTTTATGACACAAACCTGAAGAGAATTTTAACATATAATCTAATGATGGCACAGAGGTTGGTTTGACAAGTGACTGTTTCGTAGACACCAATTGAAATGTACTAAAAGATCCAGTACAGGTGATAACTACCTAAGGTTAGATATTTTTAGATCACACTTTTACTTACCCTCCAAATGGCCTTTAAGACGAAGTTAGGGTCTTCAAACTCAAATACAACCGTAGTTAACCGATAAATGTCAAAATAGCTTTGTCTTAGACAAAGATACTTTTAAAATTCTACGAGGTATTTTAAAATGTTAAACAATTTAATAAACAATAGCTGTACAGTCCGTTAGGGTCAGGTAGATGTTTCATTGTGACATTTTTAAAATTATATTTGCCTCTACTAACACTGGTAGATGAGTTCTTGGTTCTATGTATAAATAATGTTTGATTTTCTTTGATGTTGGTGTTTGACCCTCGTCACTTATTGGGTGTAAGACTTTCGTAACGATGTTTTCATCAGGGAATTTAATGCGCCAGAATAATTGTGTAATAAGTATGTATAATAATATATCTGAATTTCACGCGGGAAATTAAGCCGTAGATAAATTTTTGTCGTTAAAAATTGCCTGAACATTTCAAAATTAAAATTGATCATAAAACACTTGCCGACAAATACCTAAGTGGAGCAGAGTAGTAAGAGATGTATAGTAATATTTGTTAAATATTTTCCTAAGTAAACATAAATTTCATTCAAGAAATTGATTGGTTTGGTAACTCTTTTTGGGTAACTCGAGTATGTACTACACATTAAAAAAAGCTGTTATTTGAATTTCATTGCATTATTTATCAACAGATTTTTCATAACATCAATCAAAGTTCTAGTTTTTAATTGCATTGTTTATAGACATTAAACTATGGATGTAGTTATGGCTTACGTATATCATAATTTAGGTAATTAAAAAGCTTAATTTGTATGCCCATTATAAGGCAATTTTACTTGTTTTTTTTATTAATTTTTATCATTAGTAAATGTTAAGCGTCCCAAGTATTATGTACACATTGTATTTTTCCTTAAATAAATATTTCAGTTGTTTCTGAATACGACTGGATTTTGCTTACATAAACACATTTTCTCATAGCAGTGTCTTGAATTGTGAAAAATAACGGTGAGTATATTTGTTGTTCTATTATTTCGTATAAAACATACTGGGAAATAATGTCTTTTGAACTTTTTATTAAGGTCACTATTTAAAAGAATTTTACAAGTCATACCCTCAATTGTTATTAATACACAGTGTAATTAATAGCATTCTTTTTTCAAACAAGCATAAAAACCATGTAAAAAGTACAGGAATACTTATACTTTATACGAAACAAGGTGTCGCTCGTCACTTGAACGTGAACATACTAGGCGAAGTATACTTAAGTATTATCACTATTTTTACAACCCGTATCATTCATATTATACAGGTATTTTATAGACGTCTACAACATAAATATGGAGATCAGCTTATGATCATAGTTCTCCGTGATAAAGACATACGTCAAAATGATACATTACCGCAGCAACATCTATGCCACAACCAAAAATGGAAGCTGTTTTTCTCAAACTAATTATACTTTCATTGATTCTTCTGCTTGTCCGTCTTCATTATCCGCTACAAGTGTAAAACATTAATACATAAATAATGCATTAGTTATTTATAATGCTTGGGAATGACGGCTGTATTGCAAAGAAGTTTCAGATGTAAATCATGTTGTACATATTTGTATATACTTTTGCTCTGAAATAATAAAGATGGTAAATTGGGATTATTAAATAACGATAATTGGATAGTGGTATCGTTGGACCATGATTTCATTTAAATTCCAAAGTGTCTATTCCACTAATTTGGACTACAGACAATACAGACGCGATTCACGAGAATCGCGACCAGATCACCTCACTCGGAACGTCAATCTTGACTATGACTTGGAGCTCCCTACAATAGTCCAATGAATACAATAATAAGGCTACAAACCACCTGAACCCTCTGGTGTGCCGAAGCATTACAGTCAATCCCTACGACTCACTCACTCACGCAGGAGGCTTCGCCACGATAGATCCGGATAATTCAACACCGTCACGAACGACAACTCAAAGCCAAAACAACTCAGATAGCCAAACACCTCCTTCTCCGGGGAGGCAGGGTCCATTGCTTCGCACTTCTCTCACCTCAGTGATTCCCGGCTGCGGCAGATGCCGAGGTTCGATTCTCATAGTTGACGCCCTTGTGCTAGTCGCGGCATGACTTCACTCACCACACAGGCCGAGTTAAGCGAAAATCCTTAAAAAAAAATTTGGTATAATCAAACTCCATAAATTTTCATGTTGAAAATCAGAATTACTTTTCATGACACAGAATACATAGATAGATAGATAACCCTGTAGTCACTCGGAGGAAGGCTTCTTATCACTTTTGGTAGTAGGTAGAAAATAGTTTAAACCATATAAGAGAAACCACAGATAAAAACTTCTGCTAGAATAATGAGAACTTAGCCCGCACAATGTGCAATGTGCAAAGACAAATATGCCGTTAAGTTTTATGAGACGCAAGCGCAGCTTCCTGCCATTAGTTTTATCATCTTCAAAATTTCTGCAAAATTCACGCTTAGACCATTTTTATTTCATTAACCCCTACCTTAGTGTTTAGATAAATCGTTATATTAAAACTTTTTTAATATAACGATTTATATAAATATTTATTTATACAAAATATTATTTTATAAATATAAATTACCATAATAAGCTATTTCTCAGTCATCAAAAAATGATTTACGTTAATTTCTACACCGTGGTTTGTAAACGACTTTTTCTGTGTGACAAAATATTATCCTTCATAAACCTATAAAACGTGAAGGTGCCTTATTTCTTTTAATATACGGTATATTAAAAGAAATAAGGCATAAATTGAAAATGCCTTACAGTAAAACAAAGTAAAGCCAGTAAGATTGGATGTTAATGCTTGTCGCCATAACTACTAAACTCGAAAGTAATACTTATAAGTTAATCCTATTTCACAATAAGCGTCTTTCTCGAGAACACTTGAGGCGCATTACAGAAAATTCAATTACGTCGCAAGCAATCGAGATAATTATGCAAAAAGCGAGTCGATGTCTGTACGGAACATGTGGGTAGTTACAGATAATGTTAACGCGACGTTTTTTCGCAGACGAATGATATGACTGAACTGAAACACTTTAAAGTTTGTGATTTTAAAATTTCGCGTTTGTAAGTAGGTAAGTATACTTTTAAAACGGTATCTTTACAATTTTTGGGTTTATTTATAAAGGATTTTTATATGCAATTATGTAACAGTATTTTATTCTAAATTTAAATATCTAAATATCCATTATATTCTAAGTAGTTATAATGGTTCAGTTTTACTAAACTTTGTATACCTACTTTTTAAATATTGAATCTATACACATAGCCACAAATGCAAGTTCTAGCTCATTTGCATTTAAACAACCATGCGGAGCGGACGTTCTTACAAAGTAACAAGACAAATTGGAATCTTTGTTACATTTGTGGTAGCTATAAATTTGTAAATAGATACAGGTGGTTACCGGTTACCTTTTGTTAT
The DNA here is from genome assembly GCA_963693355.1 of Pontia daplidice. NCBI lineage: Eukaryota > Metazoa > Arthropoda > Insecta > Lepidoptera > Pieridae > Pontia > Pontia daplidice. The sequence continues at coordinate 3,792,323 of CAVNZL010000007.1, read as the reverse complement.
CTAAGTTTAAGCCATTGTTACAGACAGTTGCTTGAAGCTTTATTTGAAAGTTTGCTCAAATGAGAATATATTGCTAGATAAAAAAGTATAGCATATGTTAATTAGATTCGAAACCAAGTAATTTAAGCATTTAAAAATAATAAATTCTTCCTATAAAATTGAATTGTAAGGTAGTAATATGTTCTTATTTTATGGCAATATAGCTATAATTAGTTTTTTCCTTTTCGAGTCCATAAAATGTAACAAACGTAAGTTAAAAATTTGATAGCTACTCGTGTAGAAATAGTTCAGAAAAGGTATTTTTATTAATTCTTCATTCGTAAAATCGAAATTGGGGGTCAATGTTTTTACAAGAAATCTTACAAAATTATTTCTTTACACAGTTCATATCTGGTGTTATCTGTATCAATATATCCTTACCGGATCAACAAAAATCATTTTCGAAATCTAGATTCTAAAATTAATTACTCTATTCATTCTTTTGGGATGTTGAGAGAGGCCAGTTAAGCCATAATTACACTCTCATCACCAAACTGCAGCTTACTCTTCAAATGTTTAAGCTTTGATGAAGAGAGACAGATAAGTTTATTTACAACAACTGAATCACAAAATTTATTTAAGATTTGTCTCATTCTCTTATCCGTTAATATACCTATTCATAGAAAAACTAATTTCATGCAACCACAGTTCCGCGTCATAACCGGACTATTACGACAGAAACTGTATTTTTAGGTTATAAAATAACATTGTATTACACCGTTCAAGTATTTAATAAAAGAACACAACTCGAGTGGCGACAAAAAGTTACTACTTGTTGCTTGCGGAATCTTCCATAAAATGTGCTGTTTAACGGAAATGTATACTTGTTAAATTCAATAAAGAAAAGCATTCAACGTATAATGCATAGTTTCACATAGCGAATCGTAAAGACAGCCATAAAGTGATACTAGCCTTATTCGCGTAATATCACTACACTCATAAGAAATTCACAATTTTATACTTAACATGTTTATTGGACATCCTCTATGAATTACCTATATACCGTTAGTTTGACTACCAATTTCGGAACTCTCTCTTATCTTCTTGTTGTCAACATGTATCAGTATATCCTGATTATATGTAAACGATCGTCTCACCTTAAAACTGCTTAAGAGATCACCCATGAGCCATATTTACACATGTACGAGATATGTTTGTTTAACAACAAATGTGACATCTATATTGAAGCTACTTTGAAATAAAATGAGAATTCAATACGAGTAACGAAACGTTTGTCCGTTCGATTTTAATTGGTCAAGAGCATTTCTAGTCCAACACGCGTTGACCCGCAAGATGATACGAGTACGTCATAATGCTACGTCTCTTTGTCCAATCACCATTGAGCGCAACGCTTCATCGTTCGCTTTTCATTCGCACGACCCAGAGGTGTACAACAGTTAAATTTTCGAGAGTAAGCAACTGTGTATTTAGAGCATTATCTTATTTCAAGAGAATTATTATAAAACGTTGACATAGTGAAATTGCGGATGTAAGTACCTAATGTTATTTTTTATTGTAGATAAGGTGACTAGACAAACACTGGCCTGCCTATGAATAACGTTAATATTAAAGAATATCATTATTTTTAAATAGGTACACACTATTCTTAATTTCGTTAGGCATCTTTGATTATTGGCAGCGAGAATTCTGTCAAATTCTTACAGTTATTTCAAATAATTGACAGTTGTATACAGTTAATAGTATGTTTTCTAAAATAATGTTCCGCTGTTATAAATATTTTTATTCCAACTATTCCAAAAGAACAAAAGCATTTAGCGTAATCGTACGAATCAAAAAAAGAGAAACAGATAGAACACCTATAAAATTCTGTATATAAAAAAAGTTCTAGCTTTAAACTATAAAATATTTTAAACAGTTGATAATCTCTGTATAGAGGTTTTAGTTAATATACAGCGTGAACGATTCAATATTCACACCTAGTCCTCCATCTACATACATCATTATACAGGTATGACATTTTGCGTTGCTAATGTGAATGAATTGCTATGTACTAGCATATATTAGGCCTCTTAATAATTTCCTGGTTTCTCTATAGGGCCAAAGAGGCACTGGCCGGCCTGTAATAATAACTTAAGATATAGTGCACTGAAAAAATACTCCATCTAAAAGTAAATAAATCTAATCTTTTTACATCTTAAACTTGCTGCAGTAAAACGCCAGACAGTTATAAATGTTCGAAATTCGAATTTCAACAGTAAATTATCTGATGCGCCTATAAGCCACTTGTTATTCGAATTTTAAATTTAAATTGACATGTGTATTAACAGAAGTAACATTTGCACATTTTTTCGTAATTAACAATACTTAATAATTATAATAATATTACAATCATTTATTATATTATCAACAGAATAGTAGCATATTTATTTGCATACTATAACAAAAATGGATTTTTTAAAACACCCGAAACGGCGCCTTATCTGAATTTATCGTGAACTGTTGCGAATCGGTTCTGTGTGTCATTAATTTTTTAATTAACATCTTTATTCTCGTATATTTACCTAAATGTGTATTATTTATTATGGTAATTATAACGATAATTCTGTGAAATTTTTGTGTGAGAAAAGCTTATTAATTTCTCGGTCGTTAAACTCAGTTATTAGTTCATTGTTAGTTTGGCACCTAGGAATGTTTGACGTTATGCGGATTTTGAACTCAATTAAAAAAACAGAGTTATTGTTTAGACTTTCTGAATAAGATCAGACAGTTATATATGTATTATAAATGCTAAATAATATAATTTACATTACGCTATTACAGTACCAGACTGAAAAGAAAAAGACGAATTGAAAATTCAACTTAAATAATTGTAAAAAACGTTGAACACGTTTGAATCTGGTGTAAAAACACTTAATTAAAATACTCGGGTAATAAAGGACATATTTATTCAACTGCTATAGTTTTTACCTAAATGCCCAATTATTTCGATTTCCTCACATTTATCTTTTGATTGGGTTTATATGAAACTTGCCTCATTCATATTTAGTAACAATATTATTATTATTGAAGAACAGACTATCGAAATCTTTCGAGAAAATTTTCCATAACTATTCCACCAAAGACAGACCAGGGTCATCAGTGAATTCAGTAGTCGAATGACAATGTATTTCTAGGGCGACAGCTACCCTTCAGAGGGGCTTGAGCAGGCTAAACAATTTTTTGATAGCGGCAGCACTTTCAAGCCAAACAAACGGAACATTACAAAACTGTTATCTCAATTATGAAATGTGATAACAAATTTGTTTAAAAAGGTATGATAAAAAGGCTGTGCTGTAATATTTGTTTTCAACTTAAAAGCTTGGCTCACTGTCAGATATATAGAAAATATCTTTATCTATTAAAGCCTGTGACTCCTGTGTCTATAACAAACAGATTAAAAGAAACGGTTAAGTTTTTACTAATTACAAAGTTGATAGCATGAATATATTATAGTAAATTAAAATGCTTTTGAGATAGCACTCGTGGTGCACATGTGTTGCATTGTGACGCGCATACGCATTTATGTTAAATGCATCTACTGCAACAAACAATAACCGTACATAAAAATGATTAAAAATGGGCCGTGCACTCATTTTAAAAGTAATACAAATTAATACTGATATTGGAATTTCACTTCTCTCCGTTAAGTGTAGTCATTCGTCCATCCATACTAGTGTTTACATAAATTATTCACTGTCAATATGTTATTTTATTTCTAAGGGTTTCTGAGCGCTTGGCCGCGAGCCAAGGGACTTGAACGATACTTGACAGCCCACTTGACCTAAAATATGCCACAATGCTGGGCGAATCGCGTTTAACATACATTCTAGTTATTAATGATTTGCCACTAATTCCATAGTTTCCTTATCGTAAAAGATCTGTTGTTACCACTGGTGTGTTATAAATAGTTGTCTGTAGTGTGCTGGTAATCTTCTGGTTTCACTCTCTGTACCGTATTGAATTCTATGAATCCCGGTGTGATAGAACTTAATTTCACTCTTCTTCTTTCCAGATTATTACGTGAACGAAAAAGTTTTCATTAAAAAACCGAAGACTTATAGTGACAATAGTGCGTTAATCGGTCATGGATGACAGATAGTCGAGGGATAATGGGAGTTTGGGTGCCGGGATCTTGAAAATGCCGCATGCGCACTCGAGCTCGGCTGCGTCCTCGGGCGGTGACGATCTGGGCTCCACTGATGAGGTCAAGGTGTTCAAGGACGAAGGGGACGGAGAGGACGAGAAGAGGAGCTCCGAGAACCTGCTGGAGGAGAAGTCCAGTCTTATCGATTGGACCGAGAGTGAGGTAAGTGATTATTTTCACCTCTCGTCACTAACTGAGTAACACGATCACGCATTATTTGAACTGCTAGAAATTGAAACGGGGCTAGCCTTTGTACAAATGTAATATTTATCGTTAGGAAATTTATTAAGAGCATGGATCCAAAATAAAATTCTCGTTCCCTATGTTAGGTTAGATAAGCTCTTGGGTGTCAGAGAGACACCTGATCTGCTTTGACTAATTAAGAAATGTAAGAAAATTGAAGGTTAACACATTTCCTGTTTATTAAGGCGTGATTGACACATTCCTAGTAAATAGTCTATGACAATAATTTGTAGGTGGTCCATTTAAATGTTAAGGCACTAAACGTCGCCTTTAATTATGATTCTGCTTTCACAAACCTATACTTAAAATGCGTCACGCGGCGCTTAGCATTACCTCACAGAAGCAATAATATTTAACGAAATATAAATGTTATTGTCACATCGCAAGTATCAGAATTGCGTGTCTAGTTTTTATTAATATTTAGTGGTTGTACAAACCAGCAGGTGTCAACTCAATACCAGGTAGGTTTGATTTACAAAGGGACAATGTATGCACATCCTGTATATTTGTTAATGCACTTGTGAAAATCCCAAACAACACTATAGAAATTTGTTGCATACACTATTCATTGTTAATCGAAATACACGCCCTCGAAGTCATTGCTTCCAGTGAAAAGACTGCTGACTCCATCGTAGAACCTTTGTGATTAATTTCTATGAAATTCAAATCATAACGAATTATTCTTAGGTCAAACTTTATAATATGAAATACTTAAGCAGGCGTCGCGTAGACTGTAAATAAGTTGTTTGGAAATTAAGATATTCTTTAATACGTGAACAATATCTGATTACAGCCACTTCAATTACGTGAGCTAATTTCTATGGTTAGTGGCTAGTATGTAGATAAAACACTTAAGACTGCAACGAATTTTTTAACTCACACTTAAATATTCATGAGTCGCGGTTGTTGAACTTACGTAAGATAATCATCGCGACTATTAAAACTTAATGGGAATTGATAACTGGAATATGGATTTCGACATATATAGCCAATTAAAATTAAGTTCCATTATGCGCTTAAAATTACTTGACATTATTTTTTATTGTTCGTATTATAATATTAGAAACACGTATTCATTAATATCATCAAAATAATAAATATCTTTTACATCATAGATGACAATATTTGATGTTTTGGCGGAAGTGTGGCGTCGTGGTCGGTCCGCGACATTAGAGATATGATCTTGTTACACGGACACAAATCATTGTAATCACAAATTGCCCGTAAACAAACAAACCAACCGCACATCGAAATCGCCAAAACAAAAAAGTGCAGGTACATTTCTGAAAATTCGAAATTCGAATTCATTGTTCCCTTCTTAAAACTCTATCAAAGAAGGTTACCTGCATGCAGGTACTATATTTTACCTGTGCTCAGCAAATGTGGGACAATATCAGAGTTTTGTATCTCATACATTTCCCTCTGCTAGACAAGGATGGACGTAGAGGAATCCAGACGCATTACAGTCACGGATCGTATAAATATTGGATTATATTTAGGTGCAATTCTGCTTTGTATGTCATAATAGCGTCGATTATCGTACGTGATGCTATTACAATGCTCTTTGTTCGAATTTCGATTTCTTTTCGATTACAATTCGGTAAATTGTCAGGTTTTACGCTCGCTTGATTTTCGGAAATGCTTTTATTTGTTTGTTGTTAAGTGGCATTTTGTTATGGCCTGCTTTTAATTTCTAAGTAGAAGTTAACGTGCAGTTAAATAAATATCAACAAAGACGATACTGCAATAGTATTTCGGCAATTGTTTAGGTACAACCTGAAAAAGCAACCTCTTAGAGTTCATAAAGCAATTTTTTATTCCAGGCAAATTTTAAAATACACGCATATCTCGCACCTCTCTCAAATATGTCACCTCAGATGTTTATTCAAGACACAAAAGTATAATTATCGAACAATCCATTGTTGCATATCTTGACGATTATTATAAAACACTCCAATATTTTTTACAATAAATGTATGGGTAACTCATAAATCTAAGTGTTTTTCACGTCGTTATAAATGGCTTGATGCAAAATGTGTTGATAAAAACCTGACAAGCGCGAAGAAACTGGTTCCTTTACATTGTAATATCAGCCTGGTATAAAATCGCAGCTATGAAAAATCACAGCTCCAGTCACTGCTGCTTTCATATCCCTGGTATATCGAAATATTGACAAATTATAAATATAAATAAATTATACTTTTTAGAATAATATATCACAGCTTACAAAACAGCTTTTTATTAATAATACCGTTTAAAAATTGGTTTTTGACAAACTTAGCTAAGTTACAGACGTATTCAGAATCATCATCTGTTATGATAGATAATAAATTCTATTTTTTTAATATATAGCGATCTTCCTGAAATGTTTAATAACATTTAGTCCTTAATATATGAGTAACATTAAAAACTAGGTATTTCTATCGAATCTTGCGCCGCTGTAACTGATTTTGCTATTTATGGAACAATTTGCTCCAAAGGTCGTTCCGATATCCACTAATTGCAATGTTTAGGTTATGATAATATCACATTAATGTTCCGATAACCTCTATCAGTGTGCGGAATATTTATCAGGTGTCAAAACACCAATACAATTTAATTTTTATCGCTTACATTAGTTACGAGTTAAAACTTCATATTTTAACAACGTGCCTGTTATAAAAAATTGTATTGATTAGCTGCAACTTTTAAACAAACATTTGCTAAAAATTGAAGTTAAAAATCCCCTCGAATGCATGCGCCGGCGCAGCGAGGCTAAATTTAGCGAACAACGATCTCTTGTGCTGCCATCCGCTTCCGTTCGTCTCATTCGTTTCATTTAGGATCTTCTTACGTCCACCATTTTTATTGTTCACTTCAGTTTTTTCTTGTAAAAAAAACAATTAACAAAAATTCATCTTACTTTGATTAAAGAATTCAGGCGAAAATTGTTTAAGTGAAAATAGTTGCATAAAGCTAATTCGCTCAAAACACTTGTAGATTGTCTTTCAGTCTTTATGATTTTAGTATTTTATTGGCACATAAAACATTACATTGAGATTATATTCGATAAGACAGTTTTCTGTATTTATAACGCAATTATATGCATGTATTACCCAGTGTAAATAGTTACTTGTAGCTAATTAGCATGACAATAAAGTTCAGACCGTGAAGGTCCGCGAAAATGATCAGTTATTAATTTCTCAGACCATATTTGGCTGCGCGTGGGCACGACGTAGCTAATTGTTAGCTATAGCGCTGTGTAGGATGCCTGGTCTAGGTTTCGTTGAAACTTAGGCAACTGGAAGATTTCATCTTTATTTATTTTTATTTTCTGTTTACCAAATATAGTATACATTTCAAACACGGTCGGTTAGCCTCAATGTACGTAATTTATAGCTTGTTTAATACAGCAAAATAAAAATACATAAAGAAACGAAATAAATGTTGTACAGTTATGCTAAATGCTAATTTATTCATTAATAGACTTTTACAGTACTTGAGAAAAATAAAATGGCACTGTTAGGCAATGCTAATATAGTATATGACAATGTTGGCGATTTAGTATGCAGCTTTAGTTCTTATCACCACGAAAGGATAAATATTAAGATTCTTTCAATCGAAAATAATATTCAGGAACTCAGAAACATTTTTCTTGTCGACGCATGTTCCAAATTAAAGCTCTAATGAGTTTACGAAAAAAAAGAAAAAAAGTCGTGACAGGCCCATCCAGAGCGTTTAATTCCGAGCCACCTTCACGAATGCATTTAGTACGCGAGTTAAGTGCATTAATGCACAGTCATTTGTTTATTGCAACGTTCATATTTGAATGAATTTAATATGGAGCTACAGGTGACGCAATTGTTGTAATATTTTTAAATTAAATTTAATCTTGGTTGTGACATTCCATTTTGTGCAGAAAAAAATTATTGTTTGAGTTTTTATTTCGAATTTGAGTTCTATTTTTAAAAAGACGAAAACGAGGACGATATTGTAATTCACAGATAAGATATTCGGTAACTTACACACTAAAAATATGTAACCATGGTAACAAGCTCGTTACTTTCTCTGCACCTTCACAATGTGATTGTAGATTTTATCACCATAGAATACGCTGCAGTTATTGAGAATTTAAAAAGTAAAATCATAGATTAAAGAAAATATTAAATAATCTATGCACACAATGCATTTGTAAGCAGTCATGTGTTGTTTATGACTTGTCCTTCCGTTTCTATGCGCTACACTGCATTCTGATTATAAACATTTGTCTATGAATAAAATAGGACTATGAAAGTTGGTTTGAGCATTTTTTTGAGTAATATGTCAGCTATGTCAGCTAATCAGACACAAAAATACTTCCTGCACGTCTGTGTCTGCTGCGTCTGTAATACAATATTATCTGCAAAACTGCTGCAGTATATATTAAATTTATTTTTCGTTTCTGTGAGATAAATAACATGAATTTATCTGAATTTGTATGCAATAATGTTTTTGAACCAATAAGATAGACTTCAAGGTAATTACATAAAATTTTATTGATTATTTGTTTAACATGCATTTGCATATTATGGCATTCAGCCAGAATATTTTTTTTGTCAAATACTCTACGCTTACTCACGTTACGAAATTGTAATGATTTTGTTATTCTATTTCATAAATGATTCATTATGTTACTGCTTACATATTAAGTTGTAAGTTTTAAACTACCAAAATTGGTTTTTAACAAGCTTAAAATTTGTATGTATCATAGAACACACAATACATTATAAAATAATGTACTAAAATGACTTTAAATAAAAAAATAAGTTTTTCGAATGCATTCGTTGAAAATCAGTATGAGCTATCAAAGAATCAATAATGCCTGTGTGATAGCTTATCAAAGTGAATGTACATGATGACAGGGTATCTGCGCATGCGCTGCTAACGTCGTCATTTTAGTATATATGCGATTTTAGCAAAAAATAAAGAAAACTATACCACCAATGTTGAGCTGATAAACGTTTTAGTTTCTGAAAATCTCAAATCTTTAAGATTACGAGTCGGACTCGCCCACCGATTACCTTAAGCATTTAAGGGGCTTGACACATGTACGGACGGACAACAATATGGTGGACAAAAACATGGGTTCCGAATTTTCTTTTGTGCAACGGAACCCTAAAAAGAACATCATGAATGAATCTTATGATACGCGGATGTAATTCCAACGGTACTGGCATTAAATGGCGCTAAATACAAACAACTTTTTTTTAAATTCTTCAAAGCGCTGGAATCGTTCGGCGGCCAGCAAATCAAACTGTCTGATAAATCACTAGTTGATGCAGTCTGTGCATAGCTTTATATAAATCTTTTTAATCTGTGCATTTGAGCTTAGTTGCCTCGTAAAGATTGGTTTATTGTTCAGTTCGATTTTTAAACGTAACTAGCTAAAAAGTAAAAATACGTAATGGTTTGTTCATTGTTGAGGGTGTCTTTGAGAATTTAGAACTGAATTTTCCTAATTTTAATTTTGAAAATTGATATGATTTATTATAACCATGAACCATATTTTGGCTTTTGAAACGACCTATTCAGTTATTTATGTGAGTTTTGGTTAGTAAAGAATGCATGGAGTGTTGCAATATTTTCCATATTTTTTTTAGAATTTTAACCCTTCCAACGTTTGAATGTTTTAAAATATAAAATATGAGAAGTGTCACCGCTGCTAATTGGCTAAGTGTCAAGATCGCGAATTTGTATAGGTGTTCCGATTTTCTAAAAAAAGATAAAAACAAAAAAATCTCTTGCTGTCTTTGAACGCGGAACAGCGGCCAAGATCTTAGTTGGCGCGTAAATTATACTTAATACAAACTAATTCATAGATAAAACGTTAAAATCGTTAATCCGATAATTACGAGTGGAAAAGATAATAAAATTAGAACAGTTTATTTATATTGGACTCGAGATTGTTAGTGTGTTTCGAATTTATCTTATTTACTATATTATGTAGTGTTTCGTTTCGCTTGTTTCATAGATTTTACTGGTACTGCATGTAAGCTAGATAATATCTTAACCCCTATACTAAAGGCGGTTTATGTTTCAAGTTTTCTGTTCAGAAAATTCACTATTATTTAATTACAAGTGGTTTTCAATTGCGTTTTCTATAACCAACACTTAATAATGGCGACTTGTATACCTCGGGCGTATGAAAGGTGGTGAATGAACGACTAACAAAGTACTAGGCTGACATGAGTTCCAGGAGTTAGCCGGTGTCGTCTTACTCATAAATCGTTCCCGCTCGTCAATTACGCGATCTATTTCTGTGCGTTTAATTGCTTTGCCCATGCGCAGCCAACGGGGAGTTTTTCCAAACGATGAGTTATTTGGGACACATTTTATAGTCGTCGCCATATTATATTTACTACTTACTTTAAATAGATACGTTCTCTGATTATTGTCATTTGAAAAATAAAATTGTTACGTGACATTTTCCACGATTTTTTTAAAGTATCGTTTACTTTCTAGTAGAGTCATACAAATCTTTTAGACTATATTATCAATACAAATGTACAAATATCATTTGTTTCGGTTACGTTTAATGCTGATTGTGATTAATGATACAAAATAAAGTACCCAATTACACAAATAATAGATACTCAAGAACCTTCTAATAAAACAATTATATTTTTGTATACAATTACGTATTTCATTCCTATTTTGAACTTCAATTTTTTAAAAGCAAAATATACAAACTCTTCATCTGACAGCGATAAGATAGGTTATATAATAGCTAAAATATGACTCGAACAAATTTTAAGTTTAACAACGTACGAGTATGAATCAAACATAGCTGTCTGAGTCTTGAACAAATGTTATCACTCATTCTTGTTTGTTTTACTTCTTTAGGGAACGTTGTCCGGTTCGTGGGAGACATGTGTAGGAACAAAGGTGGTAGGAAGAAGGTTCTATTTAAATTTGACAGATATATTTGTAATCTTACTGAGCACACTTCTCAGTGTTGGCAACAGATATTCACTTGGAGCGGTCTAATTTAATCGTCGAATACTTTCAAAATATATTTTAGTTTCTATTCATATTTCTCCGTTATAAAATTAACACATCTTGATACTTATTCTTAAATTGAAGTAAAGCAAGGAATCGCAACAAGTTCTACTTAAAAATATATTGATCTATAAAAATGTTCTGGTTGTTATCATATTGTGGATATTTTTAACTCGCTCTGACATTCATAGCTGAAAATAAAAATTGATAAAATATCATACAATCAGTTTATTGTTCGCTATATTATTTATTGGCTATTGGTTTTTGATAGACTTCTTGTGAGTCAAATCGTGAAACATCTTATTGTTTATTATCTTTGACTTCGTTTACAAGCTAACATAGACGAACATTATAATTTTTGTCGTATCACCAAAACTTTTTCTTTAGGAGGCTAATTGTATGTCTGTGTTTTTATTCCTCCGAAAAAAAGGACTCAATTCGACTACTTCTTTTACCGAAATTAAACAGAATCACGTTTAAATTCATGATATTGTTGTTAAAAAGCTTTCATTTCGGTGAAGATTTAAGTACAATATATGGAATTACAAGCACTCACCACAAAATTATAGTATTAGTAAGTTTCTTATTGAAATCTCCAAACATTTCATTACCAATTTCGTAAACCTAATCTCATAAAGCGAGATGAGATGCCCCGTTCGTATTTTAACGAGATTTATCATAAAAACCGAGAATAAACTGATATACAACACCTGCTCCGATGGTTATGCTAATGCTGCTCATAATTCCAACTGGCCGTCCAAATAATTATAAACTTTGCTCCTATCAACATTCAAACTGATGTCCTTTGGACTGGTTAGCCAAATGCAAAAGTATAAACCCACGCCAATTAAGCGAAATAAACACGTATTACGTATGCCATAAATCCATATCCGCGCTGAGAGAAGCAACAGTTACCACCTTTCAAGATAGGCGTAGACCCTAAAAAACACACACAATAAGAGACCTTGTTATCAGCCCTCAAGTGTCAAAATTACGTAACGTTGGAAGTGTCAGTTACGCCCTGTCAGAACGCCGTTCGTTAACGAGATGAAGCGAGAGAGAAGATACAGTTTTGAATGTGTAGAGAAGAGAAAAGATAAACAGAACTCTCGAAAAACACTTGTGAGATAACAAAGGCTGGGTTCCACGAAGACGTCCAATAATTTGTCTTTTTAATACGGACTGCCATAGCTTTTAAATAATAGGTTTTTTTCTATCGACCTCGGTCAACTCCATTAGGTCGAGGGACTTCGGAAACTCATTACTCTTCTGTGAATTTCTTTTATGACATATTGTTTCAATGTCCTTGCTCGAGAACAAAAAAGAAAAGAGCCTTGAACTCTTGCTTTACGGCTCTGAAAAGTACCATTTTAACGTGGAAGAAACGTGCGGTAAAATAATCATGTGAAATTAAACACGAACTAAGCACAATAAAATGAAACGGGCATAAAAGGAACCAGTTCTGGCAGTCTATCGGTTTAGTTGTAAAAAGCTCATTCCATATAATATTACCCATTACAACTTCGTGAATCACTATTCGGCCAATCGTCGTCCAGTTTGAAAATGGAACTCTGCTTCGATTTTTAATTGTTTAAACTTGATTCTAAAGAAATTTGTTACGACCACGGGCCCAAATCTAAAACGTTTATTTTTATTGGGATTCAACGTAAATATACGATTAAAATTTATCTATTAAAGCTTTTCAATGCCCTTGAGAGGATTTAAAAAAGCTTTCTTCAATTTTTTAACCCTTATTAACCGCAGACAATTATTATAGGGCCTTAATAACTGTGAAATTCGCTAATGGGCATGTTAGAAACGTGCCCTTGCAAGAGTGATTTTATTCATTGGCAAGTGGCAACCCGCCGGCCGGAACTTGTTAATGAGCGATTAGTTGCAACTTACCGATAATACGACTAATAGCTAGGGTGGGATTGGCTTTCTGGGGTTTTTATTGTGTCCTTTTTTCAAATAATTGTGGTGAATGAAATACTTCAATTGGGGTGTCGAGTTATGTCAGATATATATTCGTTTTTTAAATATTTATAAAGTGTATTTTTAAATGCAATTTTCACGTAACTACTATTATTTAAGAATATTAAAGTAATTGTAAATATAAAAATGCGCCTTCAGTAAAAACACGATGCACGGTTTCACGATCTACACATAAATAGTTATTTAAAACTTTTATATATTTCGATTTAAATTCAATAGATTTTTGGCCAGTGTTTATTTTACATGCAACTTACGTAATTTAGTAGTCCTCTTATCTCATGTAATACTATCATAAATTCTTCAAACACCACCAGCTTTCTTGCAATGTAAAGTCAATCAAATTAAAGATATTATGAGTCAAAATTGATCCTTAAAATTTTGCTAATCTTTGATGCCTCTTTGCACAAATTTGACGTGTTTAATAAACCCAATTAACTGACAATTGACTTCTTTAATTGATAATTTAGGTGTCTTGTGTAATCAAGACTAATATCATTAGACATCAAATTCTCCGTGCGTACATAATATGGCGTTTAATCGAAACATTATGGTTTTATAGAATATGAGCGGCATGCCTAGCTGATTTTTAAACTACCCGCAAGAACGAGTGCGTTGTTAGCCGTTACTATGCGAATAAGTCATTTAATAAAGACTCAACGAATTTTAATTCGATTTTTAAACTCTACAGTCGTTGATCGCGACTTCTCTGAAACCGGAAACATATATGTTCATTAAAGAAGTTTTACATGATTTCCTTTGTTTTTACATTTACCCTAGATAGAATTTGAAGACGCCAATATGGATGAACAGATTATAGGGAAATCGTTTCGTATCGCGTCAGGTAGAATTCAAACAGTAGGAATTTTGTGTGTAAACATGTATGTTTGCTCAGCTACCGTATACCACACGTGTCGTCCCATCACTAGCCGAACAAATATGCCTATGCACGTAGGGATAGCAACGAAGGCCAATACAAAGCCTAGGTTTTATGTTTCCAATCGTAAATTCAACATATGACTGCACGAATATATTTCGTTTTGACATAAATGTTATAGTTTTATATTTTTTGATTTTGATTTAATTTTGATTGCTAACCATTGGTATATCAAAAATGTGCAGTCTGCATTCACAGGCTCATATTTTGTAGAAAATTTTAACATTATCTTAATACGATATACTTTTCCCAGATATCGAGAATTTGGCAGAATGCTTCATTCATATAAATATTGGAATAAAAAGTAAATAGCGTGAAACACTTTTGTTGTCAACCATACAGCGCAAGCGCAGCGTGACTTTTATTTCCCCAGTTAGCGGACTTGTTACCTCCCTAAACTCTTGTTAGACTTAAGACCTCCAAGATAGATGAAACATATTATTTCAACTCTTAGACCAAACTGCAGGAAATCGAGATTTGTTATATGAAGATAACGGGCGTATCCTATCGTTACTGATTAAGCGAGGCAAAACATGACACGCTTCTCTTGACCATTTCGATAAGGATTATTCATAAGAACCCATCTCATCATTAGACAAAATTTGAGTTTTAAAAATGTATAGCTATGGACAGGATTAAATTGTTCACAGAATTGGGAATATAAGAATAACGAATTGGGTAAATACAAATCATATTCTTTGGGGATGAAACTTTGGTATTTTAATTAAGTGACATTAGTTCGATTTCATACGTCAAATTCACACCTAAGTGCAAGGCGATAGAGACCACTAGTGTCTCTCAAATTACAAAAAATAATAATAGTCAATCAATTGTTCATTATCATTTTTTTTAATCTATCTGATAGGAGTCACGAAGTTAAGATACGGCATCTCGCCGTCTTTGATTGAATCCTATAAGACGTGGTAAGTACATAACGTATCTATTTAGCAATTTATTCCTAATCCATGTTTTGTTTTAACAACAAATTTCGCTTTGAACATCCAAGAAAATTAATTAATTTTCATTATGACCACACGATAAACTTCGTTTTTGTTGTTAAAACTAAGCGTAAATTAAGGATATTTATTAATCTATCCACGATTATGTACATGAAAATTTAATTTTAGTCTCAATGTAACGTTCGGTTTAGTTTAAGGATGTTTTATATTTCTTACCTTTACCTCTACCACCATATTATTATTCGTTAAAAACTGAACAAAATTTACTTATTTAAGTACTAGTAGTACTTTGATACAAAATATATTATACAAAACTATAGTGTTTTCCAATACTGAGTTACAAATCTTTTAAACAGTAATGAGAATATTATTTAAGCGTATATTTAATTTGAGGCTTAAAAGTTTTACTCGTGTGACTCATTTACACCGACTTTGTATCCAAATAACTTAAGCACAAAGCGAATAATGCCAATATATTCTCCATTATAGTATTGATAAATATTTATATTGTTGCCATATCCTCAGTTTTCCAATTCCCCGTAAGCATTTTATCTGATTGCTAGTCATGCACCCTAACGAACAGGGCTTTAAACACAGGTATAAGAACAGGGACGGATTCAACTCTTTCTTTGCTTTATATAATAAAATTGACCTGCGGCTTAATAAGACTTAAATTAAAAACCCCCTTTGAAGACCGTAAACACACCGGATTAAAAATCTAGCAATTCTCAAACTATCTGAAACTTCTAATGAATATTACGGGTTCATTTTCAAGTAACACAAAGGATACATAGTGAGACAACCTTGATTATGACCATATATTAAAAGTTTTATAGAGGAAAACTTCCCTAATAATTTTGTGATTTTCAATTTTTACTGAATTCATTTAGGATTCGGCTCTGTATTATATTCATGTATTTGTTTTGCTGCAGCCTATTGTTATCGTTTTGGTAGTCCATAGGTTTCTCACTTCTACGTTTTCTCTGAATGGTACTTATTTAGGATTTATTCCAAAAAATCCATCTGTTTGAGTAAGTTTCTCTTAGCGATATAATAATGGTTTTCGTGTTTTTTTCGTGAGAAAGATAGTATTGTAAAGTGTATATTACTAGGATAGTTAGTAAACATCACGCTCCGCGTTATAATCCGAAATAAATATAGACAGTTTTGAGAAAGTTCCGTCCCAAATTTGAGAACAATATTTAGCGTCAAGAAAAAGATGAAACTAAAACAAGACTCTTCCGAAACAGAAAAGTCTATAGAAATTGCATAAAATTGTATAATTCTCAATAAGCTTTTGTCCGAGTCCAATACGAGTGCAATTTCATCTCTTATTCAATTTTGTAAATACTTTACTTATTCAAGATCGACGTAAAGACAACATCTAAAAACTGGATTATGTATATAAACTAATTATACATAAGCACCAGGTGATTTATTTCACCTGGAATTTATGTGACGTCTACTAATTCCTTATTTGTTCCATTTTTTTATTATCCTTGTCGGAAACAATATGTAATAATAAAGCAGAATTTACAATATCTATGGGTGTTTTAGACTTTAAATACTACAAAAATAATATACTTATAAAAGTCTATAACATATTCAACGCGAAGAAAAACGATAAAAAATTTAAGTATATCTTTAAAAGCTTTAGTTTTACTGTTTCAAGAATTTGTCGAGCACGAAGTGTCACTTGTATCCTTGAGTTTAAACACTCAACTTTCAACCCATTAAACAAATTAAAGGTCGTCTTGATAATTTTGAAAGCAATAGGTATTATCGCATTTAAGTATTTAAACATTTATAAAAATATCTTTATGTTAAGAAGGCTCATTGTTGTACACGCAAAGCTGTCTGTTATTTCAGGGTAAAGATGTTACAGGACAACATTTTTGTTCAACTCAGCCAATATTATAAAAGCAATTATTATACATTGTATACTTTGTTGTTTCAAGAGAATATTAAGAATATTTCGTCCAATTAAACCCAAAATGACTTCATCAGTTGCAGCGAAAACGTTTGTAAACTGTAGATTTTTAAAACCCTGAAAATAACGTAAAATACAAAATAAATGTATTATTCTATTTGAGTAGGAAATCCTCAAGAACGAACAGTTTAAAGGTCCTCAAAAAATGAGTGTTATCTTAAGCTCTGGCGGAGGGAGATTAGGCGACACGTTTTTTAAATCGTCTCCTTATCACGTCTCCAGATATTCAAGCACAATATTTGGGCACTTGAGGTTTTGTTTTTAAGCCTGCGGTTTCTACCTGGATTTTTTTTTTATGTATATTATTTAAACCTGAGTATCTAGTTTATCCGCCTGTAATATTATATTCGCGTATGACTTTAATAAGTGTTGAAATAATAATTTTGTCATTTTCTTTGTTCTTTCTTCTCAAAGATAAGTAAAAATTAGCTGGTATGATTCCCAATACGAAAGCTCACTATTATACCAGGTGACGAATTACAAATACAAATTCAACGTTCATAACCATTTCCTTCATACACTCAATTATTGAGGAAACAAATGAATAGGTTAGTAAGAAGTAACGTTTTCTACGTCCAGGAACTAAACTCTGTATCATCATAAAAAATATATACATATTCGCGTAGTATAAACAAGTTTTACACTTATTAGCCATTTTATGCAGCCGCATTTTCGTATAAAATCCGATCTCGTTCTAAAGGTTGGTCTTATCTAAGAATTCATCGACTTCTTAGCAAAATAAAACGAAAAACTCATCCGGTTTTGTCTTTAGAAACTTTTGTTTTATAGTAAGGGGTGTAAAATCCATACAAAATTGTCTATTGTATGTATTGTTCATAGATTTCGGCAGTTGCTTAGTTTTTAAGCTGGCGTAGCGGTATCTATAAACAAAAAACAAATTTAAAAGAAATATTGTGATATGTATTATACATATAATACATATCACATATTATACATATAATACATACCCGCATGTAACTACAGCTATGTACGCTAGTTTGTATTTCACCTTTAAAGATATTTACTGCGACCATGTATAAAAGTATTCATAACTTTTGACCTAAAGGTACATCTACATAACACTAGGTTGAGTCCAATGAAAGAGATGAATTTAAATATTGCATATTGACCACTTTAGTTGTGTATTGACAATTATACCAACTGTCAAATATAATAGTATTTGTATGCATATTTGAAACGAAAACCGATTTCAGCTGACTAAATTAGTACTTGATCATGTTAACAAAGACTAAATAACGTAACCTAAGGACTCGATTTTGAGATAGTTTTGATCGGAGGCGCTGATATAGCAATCATGGAATTCATAACGAAAATTACGTTATTAACACTGAAGAATTTACTTTTGCTTTACTGGGCTCTGAACATATGTTGAAAAACTATAGGTAGCCAACTCAACATTTGCTTAACCTTTTGAAGATTTAAACTTAGAACCCAAACGGAAACAAGCATCATTTCTGCGGTGATTTATTATCGCCCCAGGTTCGAAACCGGACTGTGCAAATTATTTTCTTAATTACCTGTTAACTTGTCTTCGTGATGAATGAATTTTGGAAGTTTTTAAAAATAGCTGAATCGATTACTTAGAAACTCAGTGACCTCGTCTATTTTATGGCCATTTTTTTTTACATGTTTGTGGAACATTGTTTTAAACAGTCTCACTCTTATATATTTTTCATGACAACATTTCTGGCAATCCGGATATACCTAAAGATTTTTGTAAAAAATTGTGAAAAAAAACATGTCATAACCCAACGGGACATGGGGCAGACACATGTCTGCAGTTCTTGATTTTTTTACGTTACATACCAAACTTTGTCTGAGACTTTGTCGTACTAAAAATACGTTATGTACTATATTAGTAATGTCCTAAAGCTATCTATATTAAAATATAAAAAAACCCAGACAGTCTTCTCTTGAGGTATGCTATCCTGCTGTAAGACGGGCTGTTTATTTAGAATTTATTGTGAATCAGCCCTAATGAGCTCCGTATGGAATACAATTCACAATTTACCATTATGCATATGTCCTTGGCATGCAGGACATTAAAACAATCGACCTACAGAACCTGTTCTGTCATTTGTCGTTGCTTAGACAAACAACTTATAGCCGTGGAGCGTGTATCGTGAACTAATGAAGGGAAACGAACGGTTAACCTAACAAGCTTTTTAATACCAGTGCCTTGTTCCACGTGGATGCGCAGGCGCCATAAATACAGCGCAGGTACGCCCGCCAAACGAGATAGATCCTTTTTTGAAAAAAGTTCACTGACGTTCCGATTTCAACTGTACAGCTGTGTCATACAGTTCAAATTCGATGGTGTGTTTGTAGCGCTATTTCCATAATTTACTTTGGGCTTTCTCGCTTCTGAAATAGAGCTCCTTTTACGGATTGATGCTCCCACACTTTCGGCGATTTTCAACTGAATTTGTGCCCTATTTACGAGTTGAATAGAGTCTTATTTGCGTTGCATCATTTTTTTCTGGTCATACAACATTTTAATGTTCTTTTGGCTTTTTTTGTGACGAATGGTCATAAGTACAGTGGGTGTTTTCGGGGTCACCGAGGATAATAACTGTAAATTACTGTCGTAAGTTTATTGAAATCGGCGCAGCGAGTTCTAATGGGATATCTGTCATACCAAGTTTATTGGTGAGATTTCGCGGTTTACGTGATTTACAGGGGCCTCATTATAAACAGTGGTAGTGTGTAGTGTTATAAAACCTTCTGTTTCAGTGATCACGCGTTGACTTGATCATCAAACATTACCAGAATGTGATTATTTGTAGTTATAGTGACCAAATTTTTCTTGGTATTGCGTGGTGAGAAAAAAATGTACCCTTTTCCGTTCCATGTTTTTTCTCTCTAAAGTTTTATATCCATAATGAAACCATCGGTATTATTTAAAAATTTATACACTGTTAAATACACCTTACTTATGTTTAAAGCAATTATAATTTATGAATTCAAAGCAAGAATGCATCAATCTTGCCTTAGTGTTGCTCAGGTATCAATTACAAAGTTATCAACCTGTTTACGCTTATAAGACTTATGGCAATATTAAGGCTATCATATTTTTTTATTAAAAAAAATACAATTTATCCTCTACCTCCTCTACCTCCTTAATCCTAAAGACGCATAGCTCAGGGGTTACGGCACGTATCCCAAAAAGCGGCTTGTTTATTTTTTCCTTGCACTGTTTTAAGGAACTCAATTAATTTCGTATGTGTATATTTCAATGTGAAATTATAATGTGAAAGAAATATGTGCATATAATATCTTCTGAAGGAAAAAATATTTCGACCCGTCGCGTTGTAGCAATTTCTATTCTTAAGAAGCAATATGACAATGAAATTCATGTTAAATTACTAATGTTGCGAAACAGATACGTTGGGAATCCAAAAAGCTTCGCGAAATATTTGTTCAGTGACGTCATCGCCTTCTATTTATCTTTGAAACGATTCGTGACTCGAGGAATAAAAAAAACATAAAAAAACCTCGGTCCTTTCCGAGAAACGAACTTGTTAGTAACATTAATAACACCACAGGCCAGTCTCGTAATACCACGATTTATTGGGAAGTTTCGTTAATAGGGCGTTCGAAATTCAAATTTTTATTTATTGACATATGACAAATTCTAAAATGGAAGTTAGATTGCGCTCGACGTTTTACGACCCTAGAAAATTTGGTCTATGAACTCGTATTTTAATTGCGTTTCGAAATTTAAATCTCTCCAAAGAGTTTCGAAATAAAAGCTCACGATAAGTTTCACTAATTAAAAGTTTGATATACATAGTTTGCTGTATTTGGATTTGTTAATAAACTGTTTATTTTTTAAGTCTTAGAATACTTAAGAAAGAGTTTACTAAATTTGAAATCATTCACGGAAACCCTTATTTAAAATGTGCAAAGTTACTTCGAACCTTTTTGCTTTGTTTGCATTTTCGTGTTACGGGGCTAGAAGTCTTTCGACCGTATAGTTTTACAGTAAAAAAGTTTCAATATTACTGGTAATACAATGTTGGCATTTTTATCGCGTTACAAAATAAAAAGTAGATACTGGCCTCCTATATTCGCGTGTCACGGATAGTTTAGCCTTGTTACTTGTACAGATAAGATTATGTCACAATAACATCGATTATCAAAATGGATGAACGTTCTCATTTCCAGTCTAGGTACTACTATCTGTGGCTACTGTATTAATAGACAAACATTGATAGATTTTTTTAATGTATTATTTCGTAATATATTTCGAAAAATAAATTCTTTGAGAGGATATAATTTTGATAAACGAATTTTTGGGTCTACATTTATTTATTTATTACAAGGAAACATAACAAACACATCACAGGAACAGAATATATACCTAAGAAGAGATAAAATGTTGATGATGAATCACACAAACACAAAGTTAAACCTAATGCAATTGACTTACTGATATTGAAATGGCAGTGAAGTCCATATTTTGTCACTATTGGTGAAATACGCAAAAATTATCGCATTTCATGTTTTTAATTAATATGAGGTTGTATTTGACGTCATTTGTCCATTAATGCTTAATCTCCCCAAGATATAACGTGATCGATGCCCCAAACCCAATACTGATAAGTTTATCATTTGAGGCTTATCCATATTATATCCATCTAATAATATAAAAGTATTCTAAATATACCATTATTAAAGACCATTATTAAACAAATTTGTAACTTTAACAGTAACACTGATTCGCCCTCTGAGTTACTAAATATCAAAAATACTCCAAAAGATTCTGCTGAGTTCATAAATAACTTTTTTGTAAGCGTGGGTAGTTCATTGGCTAACAAAACACTAAACACGTTGGACCAATCTGAGATGGACTTGGCTTCTAAAATTAAGTTGACTAATGGAACCCCCTTTTCAATTACGTTATTGCCTACAGATGATTTGGAAATCAGAAAGATTATTTTAAATATGAAATCCTCCTCAGCCACAGGTCGTGACGGTATATCATCTATTTTCTTTAAGCACGCGGTCCAGTATATAACCCAGCCAATAGTTCATATAACAAATCTATGCCTGGACAGAGGGATTTTTCCGCTCTTACTCAAAGAAGCTATTGTTATTCCTGTCCATAAATCTGGGGATAGAGGCAGTATCGACAACTACAGACCAATATCGCTTCTTCCTGCGTTGGCTAAGATTATAGAAAAAGTTATTAATTCAAGACTCCTAAACTTTCTCGAATCTCATGGTTTACTATCGAACAATCAATTTGGTTTCAGACACAATACATCTACTACTGATGCCATTGAGTCCATGGTGACTCATGTAGTTGAGAAAATGGATAACCATAGGAAATGTCTAGGAATCTATCTAGATTTAGCCAGAGCATTCGATACTGTCTCTATCCCAATACTTATTCGTAAACTGGAGTGTATTGGTGTGCGTGGTGTGCCACTGCAGCTTCTCATAGACTACCTTAGTAATCGAACGCAATCGGTTCGAGTTGGCGGAGAGCTAAGTTGTAGTGCTAGTGTCTCTTTTGGTGTTCCTCAAGGATCTGTGCTGGGCCCAACCTTATTCCTGGTCTACATTAATGAGTTGTGCAAAAAAGAATTAAAAAAAGCTAAAATCGTAACTTTTGCTGATGATACAGTTGTGTTGTTTGACGGCTCGTCTTGGGATGAAGTTAAGTCTCTGGCTGAGCAAGGGTTTAGTGAGATCATTAAATGGCTAAATTCGAATCTCCTGACTCTGAACTATACCAAAACTAAATACATAACCTTTTCCATCCGCAATAATACACAACCATTATTAGACCTCAACCTTAAAGCACACGCCTGTGATGACCCAACAATCTGTAACTGCTATGTTCTAACACCAACAAACTCTGTTAAATATCTAGGATTAGTAGTTGATAGAAACCTTCGATGGACGGATCACATTCATGCCCTTAGTAAAAGAATTAGAAAATTAATGTGTATATTCAAAAAAATCAAACATATAAATGACAACAAGATCATAAAAATGACTTATTTCGCTCTCTGCGAATCTATTATTTCATACGGAATAGTATCTTGGGGTGGAACTGATAAATCGAGGCTTATCAAAGTTGAAAGAGCACAACGAGGGGTTCTAAAAGTCGCTTTTAGTAAGAAATTCCGTTACCCAACTATTAAGTTATACGAGGAGTCTAATGTTCTTACGGTTCGTCAACTATATATAAAATATTTAGTTCTTCGCCAAAACACCTATGCTAAATTAGATGTCTCAACCAAAAGACTACAGCATAAAGTTTATATCTCACCCACACTGAACACTAAATTTGCGCAAAACTTTGCATACTTCCGCGGCCCGTATATCTACAACTTAATAAATAAATATACAAACCTCAGTGGGTTATCTAGGCAGTGCTGTAAAATAACGCTGGTTAACTATCTGAGAGGGCTAAACTACAGTTCTACTGAGGATCTTCTTATGATAATAGATTAAAAGGTTAAATATTTTTTATAGCAATAATTAATTAAATTCACTAACTCCGCAGTTTTAGTGGTCTAACCGGCTCACCTCACCGGTGTACAAGCGTATACATTATTTTTTATCAATACTACACCTTATGGCGTTCGCATAAGATTCCTGTGATTCTCGGCGCTAACTTGTTTGTATCGTTGACCAACTGCTGCGTACATTAGTTTCAATACTACCTACATGTTCTTGCGGAATTTAATAATTTAGAAATTGTACGAGTACTTATGCAGATCATGATAACATTAGAATTAAAGATTACTTAGTGTTGTTATTTATTTTTGCTGTTGTTTGACTAAGCTTTGATTACCCTCTTGTCATGTAGTGTAATTCTGATCCCAAGCACATAGTGTAGGGCATGCAGGAGGGTGATTAAATGATTAGTACCTATACCTATTTACCTATTCTGGTGATTGTACCTACCTATATTTAACCGTTAAATTGTATTGCTTAACTTTACGTGTTGATAACTTTATGTAAGTAAGTACCTAATTAAGTTAGTTATTTAGATACTGCTTTCCTTACCTATGATAAAATAAATACCTTACTTTCTAAGTGTGTGCTTAAGATGTCCGTAGGGTGGCGTCGAAAGCCATAATACAGGGTTTACCTAGTTTGGTTTTCGATGTGTTTTGTGTTAGGTACATTTATGCTCACACTATTATAGTTGTACCTACTTTAAAATTGACGTTGTATACCTACTACCGATGTTTGTAAATGAATAAAGATATTTCTATTTCTATTTCTATTTCTATATATAAAATGTTTAATTAAATAAAGCTCAGTACGACGAATAAACTAACCGTTAATAATATAAATAAAATAACTAGTTACTTAACTTAATCCCTACCGGATTTATTTCTTATTGCATCCCTATTTCAGTCAATAACGACCACTGAAGTACTTGTAAAAGAGTACGTTCCGTAGTTCAGCATAAATGTTGCTAGTATGAAAGCACCGTTAAAAAAACTATTTCTACGTCAGCATTGAACCTCATCAGTTATTTATTGGACATATATGGTCAGTAATTGCTATTATCTTGACATCTGCAAAAACCGCGGAATAAAAAGCATAGGTCAGCAGACGTCCGTTTTCCTTTATCTGTGCTTGGGTTGTAGGTAAAAAAGGCATACTATAGAGTGGCGTGTTCCATGAAAATGGCGGTCAGATTATATAAATAAGCAGTTTTTTTGGTTTCAGGCAAGAGTTCATTACATGATTACTATATTCCTATGTTATAAGACTATAAAAATAAAAATGATCAGTCTGTTTTTATTGCCTTTTTTTAATTGGCGAATTGGTTTACATTTAGGTAAACGTTCCAATTCTCGGCCCTAAGGATGTAGGAACTCAATATGTGTGAAAAAATATCTGTGCAACCCAAAGTGATGCACGCTTTATAAATTTAAACAGATGCATACATGTTTAAGATAGTCAAGTGAAAACAAAATTCGTAATACATGTAAATGATTGAATGTCTTTAGGAATCGTTTCGGATATGATCTATCGCTAAATGCTCTCATCTATAATTTCTTGTTAAATCCTATATTAAAGAAACTAAACTTTTCGTCACATAGACATGCGAGACAAAGCATTTTACGATAATATTTACAAAAAGTTGTGCAAATATAACAATGCTTTATAATTTATGCACTAAAAACAAATTGATAATTTGTACACGCAACTTAATAATGCTTACCCCAAATATCAACAAATGTAAGTAGAAAATTGGCCGTGAAAGGTGGACAATGGTCCTCACGTAAAAACCCATCAATTGGGTATATTGGGGTAAACATAGAGTGGGGCAAACTGATTCTGACTTATTCAATTACGACCCTCTTACGAGGAACTATTCGGTGACATGTGATATTCACACTCGATATCGTTTCAAATGCACATATTCTAGGTACATACTTAAAAATGTGCATCCCAATGTATAGGATATAAATTATTTGATATAAGTGTATATGGATAATTTAGGCTGTGAGAAACTGTAACTATTGTTTAATTAATAGTTTAACCATTTATCTAGGATATATAAGTATTCCATAACATTTATCTATTCATGTTAGTACAGAATATATTGGAGAAGTATATACAATCAGCCACTAAACAAATCATCTGACCCCAGATCGAGATATCAAGTGGCCGAGAATAGCCCCCTAAGGTGTTCAGATTTCGAACGGTTCATTGGAGATAGAGGAAATTCGATGCTCGAATTAATGATAGCGGAAACATTACGATTTGTTATGTCCATTATTATTTAAGTTTAGGGAGTTGGACCATTGATACGCCCTACAACAAGCTTGATAGCTTTTTATTTAACTTCGACGAATCGTGATCATACGAAAATTGGTTCCCACGATTAAATACGTTAATTTGTATTCCGAATTTTAAATGTTCTTTTTACGTTTCAGGAAAAGTCCGGGGAGCCATATTCTGGAAAATTATCTGTTAAATCAGACCTCAGTCCAGTCTTTGGTAAGTTTTAGTATTATTTAAATTAAGACAAACGGTCTCTTGTAGGAGATTGATTGCCTATTAGATTAAGCGACACGTGGCAATTGTATGCCTATCTTCGGATTTTTACCTATGACGAGGTACTATTGTTTTTTGAAGTCTGTAATAAAAAGTTACGGAATAGTCTAAAACTGTATTTGTAACTACATAGACAATGGATTTTGAAAATGTTTGCAAATAGCATTTAATAAACTTGTTTAAGGTTACTTTTAATTACCAAAAAATACGAATAATATGCTGTTTTATTGGGGTAAAACTGATAAATTAACAATTATTAACGTTGCCTGTATGATAACTTATTTCCTTCCTAAAATGAAATATATATTGATCTCATATTAAAAAGCGTAATTATTTGTAGAATTCAACGCTTTCAACCTGTAAAAATGCTATATGTAGAAAAGAATACAATAGAATCTTCTTTAATTTATTCTAATCTGTATTAAGCAATATAATGGTAGATGCCTCGTGTGCATTATTCGCTACTTAAAATAACTTGATTGAGTATCAAGAAATGAGTAAGGTTTTAATGAAACTTGTCAATTTAAAAAAAGAATATCGCTCAAGATAAAATATGTGATGAAGAGGTTAGGTTTTGGACAAAAAGACAATTTAGGCAGAGAGCATAAAACAAATATATAGGTATAGATTTTTTGAGGCATTTGTTTTTTGGTCTCACTACACAAATATACATTAAAATTATTTATTTAATGTATAAAAGCTCTCTATAGGCAAGTCTAACTCTCATTCTTTGGACTTGTAACACACCATTAACAGATTTTAAATCACAGTCGCATTAAAAAATCCTCATTCAAATTTCGAAAACCAATCTCACCTCAAGAGGTCATCAAATTATATATCGAAGATGAGAAATCAGCGATATTCGATACAATAATTCACCTCCCATGACACGATGAATCACAGTTGACGCGCAAGACAAAACGATGATTACAATTCGTATCTAGTAAATTCAATGTGAATTTGATTTCTGTAAGTACGCACGAAGGTGGGAATTATCGAGGGTCCATTATGTGAGAATTATGTGTGTTTTATCGCCAGCTTATAATCATCTGTCACTATCGTTACAATATTTTCGTATAATTTCATCTTGCTCCGTTAGTGATGCGATTAGATATCGATTAAATATTTCGTTTACTTTTTAGTGTCTGCACTCAATGATTGTTTTTTTCATGTTTTTGAATAAAATTTTCTAAGCATATGAAAAGCTTGCTACCGTTGGCAATCTAAAAATATTAAGCCTTTGCATATTACGGGGTTAGCTACGTGGATATAAAACGTTGAACGTAGACTAGATAAGACGTATTAGAGATGCGGTCAAGGGCCTTCGTCATCGGTTTTGAATTCGATCAATACTCTACTGGAGAGCCATTGACTGCTTTGAACGAAAAAGAATTTTATATTAGAATATCGTTCGTTATAATTAAGGATTGTTTTTACATTATCTTTGTGTTGCAAATTGTTGGCGATTATCAGACGTTTACATTTTACATATTTTGACAGCCAATACAGTTTTATTTTTTCTTTAATGTAATGTTTTTTTAATTCTTCGTAATTTTCAACCTCTTATATCTTTAAACAAAAAAGTTTGTTTGTATCAACATATAGAATATATAAACGGTTTTAAGGAATTGAAACCAAACTCTTACGGTGCAATATTTACGAACTACGTAATGTACTATGATAAGAAGGCTCTACCCCTAAAAGCCTTAGCAAATCAAAACTTATCGACACGTCACATCTCTAGCAACGGCCCAACGCCTCGTTATTTGTTGTTATTAGTGTTGTTTTTTCTTACTTTTTTACACGGGATGTTTTTGTGTAACCGGTTTCTGGTCTAATCTGATCAAGCCTCCACGACTCGTTCCTCGTGAAAAAATACACGACCTCCCTATTCGATTTGGAACTTTCGTCCCGGTCGATATAAGGTTGAAATTGTGTTTATCATAATTGGGTTATTGATGAGATATTTTATGAGTATTGGGTTGGTTAACAAATTATTATTAGATGCTAGGTTATGGAATGTACTTATAGATAGTGATAATTGACAAAGGATACGTAAAGGATAATTATTACTTTATAAAACCGTTTTAAATAAATCATAATCCTAATTTAAAAAAACAATTATTAGAATTACAATGTCAATGATGAAGAGTTTTGACTTTGATTCTATATCGTCACTGTAGTTATTAATTAGTTTAAAAACCTCTTTATAATTTTCACTTAGAGTAAGCTTATGGTTGTACTTACATTTTATACAATCAACTCTTAAACATAAAAATTCAACGACCATACAGCGTTGACAATGCCATCTAGTGGGTTTTTAAAACTTATCCGTTTCGTATTAGAATAATCCGAATGTAACAAACCGGAATATAAAATATCTACGAGTATGTCTCATTTAAACCAACGATATACACCACCGAACATCGGATAACACAACAATCTCAATTTCAATAGGACAATATTTTGTTACGGATTTAATCGATCGATTTATTACTATTTACTACGCCCGCTTCGGATGCTTTTCAGCTACCGTTGTCACGGCCGGACTGAAAGGTGTCAGGTGTCTAATTCGAATTATCCATTCCTACTCTTCTTTATAAGTTTTATTAAAGGTTTTAGATTTTTATATGTTGGAATTCATTTATTCATTTCAAACATGTCGTGTTTTTTACAATAATCATTTTACTTATTGAAGTGTTTTTTTTTTAAATTTAAAATCACGTATTTTCTTAATATAAGATAAATTTCAATATTTGATAGTTTGTGATCGTCCTTCTTGCATAAATCAAAATAGGGTAAATTGTACTTTGAAGTACACATCTATTTCTTTAACTTAGTGTAACCTTTTTTAATGAATTTATTAGAATGCGTTTATTATCAGAACAATTTTGTATATTTCTAAAGATAGATACGTATAACATCTTAAGTTCTCGTCACTTGACATTATTGTTATAAAGTAATCCATATGTTGCAAGGTTCTAGTCCTCTACATATTTAACTTGACAACATAATTTGTCGTCATAAATCACGGCATTTGCAAAACAGATCCTTACAAGAATCAACAGAAGCGTATTAAATCTATAATTCTACTACCAGCTCTCACGCTTATAAGAAAGGATGTTATCCCTCTTTAGCGCATTGTAAATGATCATTGCGTCTCGCTCTGACAATTTGCGTTCCGGCTACCTGATGGTTTGTGTCATTATACTCAAGATCTAATTGGAACTTGATATGCGTTCACAATTAAGTTCAGGTTGTTAGATTAACGAGTTTTTTTACGCGAATGTGTGTAGGGTGACGATATTTGCCTTTGATGTCTCGCTAATCACGTCTGATATCAGTTTAGATATATTAAATAAAGAGTTATGGGCACAAGTAATTATTATATTAAGACTTAAAATAAGCTTCACTAAAGATACTGTTAAGATGTAATATTAATAAAATATAACATTATATTTTTGATAATTTCAAAAAAGGAATTATGGAAATATCAATGAACTTACAAAATTTAAATTAGTCACACATTTCCATACATTATTGGTCCATTATTGACACCCTAACTGATAGCTTGACAGTATAAAGATAAAAATTAATTCAATAATCTCAATATAATGAGAGGAAATCGACCGTGGCGCCTAGTTGATAAAACTAAATGTCACCTTTATAGATGTTGATAAGTTTTATCTCCCTGTCGCTAGGATTCTTCATTTAGACATGAAATTGCCAATGTTAGTATTTTAGTAATGCTTTCGTATCTGTTTTGTTGTAAAAATTTGCTGATGATGATGAATGAACCTATTCTTCTTGTGTCACACGGCTTTCCATACTTCAAACCCACTCGTCCAAGGTATTATAAGAGCCACCCACTGCACCACCACTTCAAGCAATAATTCGAATTAGCTCAAGGCGTCCGCAACCGTCGAGAATATTTCTTATATATTATGTAGAACTGTGAGTATACAAGGACCGCAGCAAGTCCAGATCTATAGTGTTTACGATTGGACCACAGAGATTAATAAAAGAAATATTAAGATCTTACTATTTAATTAAGTAGTGCACAAAGTCCTCTTATACAATCCTGTGTGGTCACCGCATACTTGTTGCTGCGAAAAACAATGAAACCTGTTTACAGAAGGTAGAAAGCTGCCCAGTAGCCGTGCTTATCTGAAAATCATTATTTGTTAGAGCTTTGCATGCTATTTTCGCTTCAATAAGTTTACTTGGATCACTGATTTATAAACCAAATTTTAAATGTCTCACGGAGTGATTTTAAATTGTTACATACTAGACTACATTTCTCTTATAGAAAAGAAAATATTGTTTACAATGCTTTCTCTAAATGATAAGCAGCTTATTTCAGAGCATCAGTTGAGTTAAACGCAAAGTGTCGTCAAATTATTTAAATATAATTCGTTTAGATATTTATCTTATCGCATAAAACCTAGCAAAATTGCTAGGTATGAACCTTCGTCAGGAAGTTTAATAAACACATATCTTAAATCAATATTTGAGCGTCAGATAGACCCCAAATTATCTCGGGATTGTCCCATGTCCGGTGAGATATTTGACATCTCTTGATAGTTTCTGTTATCCTGGTACATTTGTTTGACTTGCACTGTGAAGTTGATGATGCGAAAAAATCAAGAGAAAAAATAGAACAGAGAATTTACTATAAGCCGACCTTTCAGATGCTTTAAATGCCTTTCGGGTTGCTTTTTAAATGTGTGATGCTCGTTATTAAAAGAACGTATACATATAAGAATATTATAAATATAGGGAAAGATTAACCATAAAAAGTGAGGACGAGACAAATCTGCTTCTTTATTGTATCTGCTCAGCTTAAGTATAATCTAGGAGGCGAAATGACGAATTTGTTTTTGGTTAAATAAAAACACGACACATTTGAAGTATATACAAAAGATAGGTTAACGATTTCTGGCCGTGTGACTAAAATTTAAAACCAAACTAATCGTGGCAACGAAGGTTGTTTTTAAAAAAATAATTTGCCATTTTTAATCAAGAATTTAAAGAAGTTATCTTTTGAAATACTCAAACCATTACCTAGTAAACATGAAACTTGATGTATGTAGGAAGTGATTTTAAATTTCATACAAATTGTAGGAATGGTCAAGGGTATTTCCGAGTATCGGCGGTAGGTCTAACCTAAACAAACAATATGTGAAAACGTGTATACACAGGTTTTTAGTTTGTCTAAGCTTTGCTACTGACTGCGACGGAATTCCCCTATTTTTTGTGATCATCATTTTGTATATGTTGCTTCTTGTATGTAGAAAATTAATGTTTTTATTCTGAATAAAGAATTTTTTTAGAGAAAATGATAAAGAATTCGTTAACTTGCTTAAGTAAATAAAGACGTTCAAACGAAGACAAACTTCTAATATTAATTTAATTAAACGTATGCAAATTCGTAATATGGGAGGGATCACAATAAACGTATTTACCTATAAATAACGCAGCATTCTGTACATAGTACCTCAGTAGCTAATTCTTGTAGGTTAAAAGTTGTTGGGCTCACACACGTCCATCGAAAAAACATTACCTTTAATAGAGAGCTAATGGTCCACTACCAGTATATAGAACGTGACGTTGAACATAGCGAGAAGGCATGTTTTGCTTATTAGCCCTAAAAATGAGACGAATAGAAAACTTGACATAAATTTCATGCAAAATACGCCCCATTTGCCAGAGCATCTAACATAAAATATGTCAGCACTATGTACAGTCGCGCAATTACACAACAAAATGACTCCGGGCATAATTATCTCCACGATTGTACTTGTAGAACATTTTTAATACGCAACGTATTATGTTCTACAAATTAAAAGTAGCTAATTTTAAAGTCAACAGATTCACTATTGCGACTACGATTGTATGGGAAAATTATGGAGGCATTTCCGAAGAAAAAATTAGTATAGACCATAAGAAAATTCATCCGTTCATCAAAAATTAATCTGACACATGAACGAGGCGAATATCACTACAGAGTTAAATTTGACTGTTTTGTAATAACGCCGAAAGCCTTTTTTTTAATTATAAATGTTAACAATAATGGTTTGCATTAACCTAATTCGTACTGACATTTTAAATAACAACTTGTCGGAATTATATTTTAGTCCATCTATAACAAAACATATAACTTCCAACTTATGGCACCCGCATCAGAGAAAACCGCAGACCGAAATAGACAGAAAACTTTGTTAGATTCCTCCAACAACCTACAATATTATGTAACTAAAAATATTTTCATATTATTGCCATAGTGTTGTGTAAATATATCTAATATATATATTTATATGAAGTGTAAGTATATGTTTTAAATATATGCTTGTGCGTCAGGTGTAGAAACAAGATGGAAGACGTGTCTTATCCTAGATAGCATCCCCCCAGTGGGGTCAAATATCAATCTAAGAAGCTTTTAGGCCTTAAGTGTCATTGATATACGACGTTCGTAGGAAACTGCTTGCACACCAAATTATATGCGTTAGAGATAGGTGCTTTACGAAGAGGTTAAGAGGACTACTAGAAACTAACGCTATAGTTATTTAGGTAAAGCCTGAATTAGAACAAATTGTAAACACAATCTTTATATTTTGGTACATAATAAATTAATTTCTAAATATCAATACATCCCATTGTTTCTTAGGTCAAATTATTATACTAAAACTGTATTGTTCGTTTGACGCACCTGTTCATAATAGTATCAGGAATCGAATTTACGTCACGGAGGTAAAAAAGGCAGCTTGATCAGCTTGTTGCAGACCATGTAATCAGTGCATTTACAATAATTTCAACCAGTTCCATACCAACTGAAACATGATCGGTGACCTGTAACATACACAATAACAATCTAAAAAGGGAAAAATGAACCTTAATATACAAAACTTAAAATTATACTTAATATATCTTATCTAGTGTACATACTGAGTACCTCAATATATAACTTGTGTATTTTCAGGTAAATTCGAGCCTCATCCAGCAGCGGGTTTCAACATGGGCTACCTCATGGCACCGTACCCTTACCCCAACGGAGGAGCGCATCCATTGCCCGTATCCATGGTAAGTACTATCATACCAGCTATTTATTTATTTTATTACATTATTATAATACACCATATAACAAGAAAGAAAAGTTAAAATAAAACAAAAGAAATAGTATATAAATAAAGGCAGCCTTATCGCTAACAAGCTATCTCTTCATATATATAGAAGTTAAAAATGGAAGGTCGGTTTTACGAAAAGAAAGAATAAAGTCATTTTAGAAAGCTTAAAAGTGAGAAAAGCTATATTATTATTATAAGTTTTAAGCCCGCCACTTCCGTGTCAAAGAGTATTTCGTTCAAGTATAATAAAATAATTACACAGTCTTATATAGAGTTTAAAGAATCCGTAGAGCGTCGAAATATATAAATAAACTATTCAAACAAATATTATGAAATCGGGGCAGGTATCGAATATACTGGGATTACAACTAAATATATATTCTATGTTAAAAATGAAACAATTGACGATTTCTATCCAATAAATTAAGACGATTTATTTGATACCCAAATAATTTTGATGTAGAAGAGCGAACATTTTTATTTCGTAAATATTTATAAAACAAAGCACTTTAGAGATATCGCAAATATTCGATAATGTCACGTGATTTTCTCGATTACACCTGTCAAAATGTCTATTATTATGATATAACACGACGTTAAATCATGTAACTTGTGAATCTTGCTATCTTATCTCTATAATATTCAATAGGTTTACACAGTATCGTTAAGATACTGTATACGAATGGCAAATTTCAAAAACTACATTTTCATGCTATATGCTTCAGAACTTGAAAGTCGTATACGATTTTGCAATCGTTACGATATATTGATAACACACTCAACCCAAAATATCTTGTCAATATAGGCTTGGCTTGTAAACAAAAAAGATTGAATGTTGATACAAGAGATTTATAGTAATCTAAGTTAAATCGGCGAATCAACTTGATTGATAGTGCGAGTATTACAAATTATTATATTTATAGCCGCTTTATGAATGTCCACTTCTAAACTAATATTACAAAGAGGAAATATATTTATTTAGTTTTTGTTAAGTTATTTTTTAAATGTTTTTACACAAAAAGTACTGGATCGATTTCAATAATTCTTTCACCATGAGTATGCAATACAATTTTAGTTTTGTTATTATTAATTAGTCATAATAAATTTTATACAATTACACATATAATTATGTAATAAATGCGTTTTGTTTGTAGATGTGAACAAGGCATGTAAATAATACCTTATCTATTATTTCTCCGTAATAACCGCAGCACGTGCATCGGCGTCGAACCCGCGACCCACCGGAAACAGTAACACAAACAATTTTTATTTCGGTCTTCATCCTGAACGTATGTTTCAAGAAACGATTATGACTATCTGTTGCGCTAAAAATAATCACAAATATACATTTCATTTTATTTCTCTTCTTTACCAAGTTTAATTACGGCCCACTATTATTTTAGTGGGCTTTAAATATTTGTTGCAAACACACATGGATTATGCACACATTGCATAGTATGTGTTTCATATATATGTTTTCGGTCAATAATGTGTTAATTGTTTACATGTTATAAATACAAGCATCGATCGTTTTTTCAATTTCAAATATAGCTTTAGTACAACATAAAAGCATAGAATCAAATTTGAATTTGGAAGCTGTCAGTTCGAACGCGCATCAATACCATTCGATACCTAAGGCTAGTACGCATGCACGCGGCGCGCCATTCAAATCCTTTTACGTAAGAAAAGAAAAAAGATAACGGAAAAATATGAAACTTATAACGCAACAGGTGGACATACGGTCGTCTCATTCTTTTCTATGAAAGTTAAGCTGCGTCTCTTTTGTGCGGAAGCCACCCCCACGTCGCCGCCCCGCTCTGGGCGGGAAATTTAAATGAAGGAGGGGATGGAAATTTTCTTTTTGCCATCGGGGTGTTTAGAGCTTTTGTCTGGGTGAATGCTGGCAGCAATTTCGGGGTCGCTTGCTTCGGCGGATTACATCTAGTTTTATTTCGTATAGAAATTTGACCGCATTTTCACTTTGAATCAACTCTGATTTTAATTTTGGATATGTTAACAACAAATACAATTGTATACAATAAAAACGATACTGCTGGAAGAATCGCACCACTCACTGAACTTTGCAATTGTTAGCTTAGCTCCACATTATAGTAAAATATCTACATGAATGTTCTGCATTTCAGTTCTTAAGTAGGGCACATTATAGGCATGATATTGCTGTTTTAAAATTTTATGGATTTGTCATCAGCTGTGCTTTGAAGTGACAGAAGCCTTAATTAAAACATAATAATAATAGGACTATCGGAGACTTTTCCAATTCGCAGTAGTTCCCGAGATTAGCGCTTTCGAACAAACACTAATCGAATAATAGTCTGGCTAATATAGTATAACTGATTTTGATCTGATTTGTAAAATTACATCACAATATTAACTTCTAGTATTTGAAAGTGAAGGATCGGGTCCCCTACGGTGATGAAAATGATCAGTCTAGCCCTGCGTCCCCTATAATTTGAATGCGTCTGCAAACACTCCCCACTGTTTGTATGAAAGGCCGCGGGTTAGATCAACCACGTCTTGATTGCTATATGAATATGTAAAAAAACATTAAAAATGTGTAAAAACCTATATTTAGTAATACAGTTTTTATAATTAGGGAGGTCGATTACTTTAAAACATAGTATCACTCCAAATATGTGAACGTTTGAATTTAATCCTGTATTAAAAAAAAATCAACCAATCGCGTTATTATATTAATCGCGTTGATTCACACTTTTAAGCTCTAGAGACTAGTCATTCCGGCCTTTACGTCTTTTAATTTTAAATAAAACTCCCTCTTTAAAAAATTTTTTTTTTAATAAGTAAAAGAAGTATTAAGTAGGTGGAAAGAAGTCACCACGTGCATCCGTCACCACTTAATTGTAATTTTCCATACAATTGTCGATAACAATTATTAATAATTTAATTGAATTTTATCGCCCAATAAAACCCTTATAGAATGTTATCACGTACTCGAGATATATTTAGCGTCGTCCGGCGTAATTATAAGTACGTTTATCTGTCTACTGCGCAGGAGTTGACATAGATTCACACATCCTTTAGTGCAGGATTTGCCTCTACGTCTCAATAGTTGACGCATTTGAACGCTGCCTGAGATTGTTTTTTGGATTAATTTTCCAATTCTAAATTTATTAACGGATATTTATTTATTGTCTGTTCTAGTCTATCATGAGCACGTAACTGTAAAGCATGCGAAACGTCGTAAAATAGTAGTAGTAAAACTAATAAATTAAAATATATAATTACTAACTTTTGACTTTCCAATCGTTTGCCTTCTGTTTTTATATTTGCAACATATATTTTTGTAGTTTTAGTAACTTAGTAGTCTAGAGACATGAAATATGAACCACGCAGTTTGTGTTTGGATCCTCTTTAGAGTCACGCCAAGATCACTGATAAGAAAAATCACGAATTAGATATAGTATTTTT
Source organism: Pontia daplidice (assembly GCA_963693355.1). Lineage (NCBI taxonomy): Eukaryota > Metazoa > Arthropoda > Insecta > Lepidoptera > Pieridae > Pontia > Pontia daplidice. Next base: position 3,755,371 of record CAVNZL010000007.1, on the reverse strand, counting down.
ACACGACCCACAAAATTTTCTTACAATGATAATTGCTATAGTAACTGCAAAATCGATTGTATGTCTCTCAAATGTGTAGAAAAATGTCAAAATATCAAAATGCTAACTAGGTTCAGATTTTACAGTTTGGTCAGTCGTTCGCAATTACACACTTCATATTACATGTTCACGTATTTCTTCATAATGTAATGTATACTTCAAATACATACGTCTATCTTAACAAAGATTGCCTACGTCCATAAAACTGTAGGAAGTTTCGTCTAACCCGGAACAACCATTAAAAAAGCCAAAGGGCATGTCTCCCAAGCTATCGCTATCCCAATTATACATATCACCACGACGCATCACGGCCACGTACTGTCGTGGCTCGGGCTCCGTTATCTTCGGAGTTTGATGACCTTCTAAAAGCCCAGACGAGCCATCCAGTGCTAAATCAACCCTCAAACCTATTCTAAAATTATCTTAAGATACAACAAGAAAAATGTCTTTTAGTTATTGTGTAAAGAAAACACGTTTTCTAATATTCATATCATTAAAGTCATACATAATTAATTTAGTTTTTATGTTGTTCTAAGATATTGCTTGTATTGAATTAACATTTCGCAGAAAAGTATAGGACGCCGGAACCAATCGTTAAAAAAAAGCATAATCAGCAGAGTACCACCTTCAATTAAAAACTCGAAACTCCTCACAATAGCATTAGTTATTTCGACCAGAAACATTTCTATCGATCCATTGGTAACCCTCGTTTCCGACTTAAAAAGAACATCCAATTTCCAGTCTCGAATTCGTCTCCGATACCGAGGCATAATTCCGCTCGGGAAAATCATTACATACGCCCCGGTAATTCGGATTTCCACCCCACCCCAGCGCTGCATCTCATTTTAAATATCTAACGACCAAAGCCGCTATTTCCCTGCAAAATACCTATTCTATAACACACAATTTTGAACTGTATTTAGCGGATATAGAAACGAGTTTCGATCGATTCGATATCGGCACCGACACAGCAATAGTATCTTTACATCGTCGTACTAAAGTTAGATTTTCTTTGAATTTTCTTCACACGCGTTCAACGTTCATACGGAGCAGGGGAGATGGGGTGTTCTGAATAATAGAGGGGAGGTATCCACTCTTATTTTTTCGTGAATTTTTTATTTAAGAAAGGGATAAGATTTTAATGTGAGCGCTCGGTGCTTTTATTACTGGAGATAGCGGGTTTCGTCTATTGTCGAGTCATGATGCGTATGGGGTTTCCGCTTAAAGTATTTTGTATGGGAGATGTATTCTGGGGACAGTGGAGTTATGTCCGTAATGACGTTTTAGGAGATTTCTTTTTATTCCCGCGTCGTGCGGAGGGAGCGTAATCACAGATTTTTCCGGTTTAAGTGTAAATTCGCGGAGTTTTCTTTATTCTGTTCATGTGTGCTTGGCGAGCGCTTTTTGAGATGCATTCGCTTCTTTCATTTAGTAGCTTGTTTGCTTACTGTGTCTGTTTCAAGTTGCAAATACTCAGTTGGTTCTCTATAACCGTATGTGTTATCGAGGAATGTTTCTAGGCACTGCAGCTTAGCGTTACAACTTAAAGTTGGTTCGCATACAGACTGATTAACTTTTTAAACTTTTAACATCCTTGACCGCTGTTTCCCAGAAATCTTGTCTGATTCCGCAAAATGAATGAGGCACATATTAATTTTTCAACCTGTCAGAATTCAAGGCTATAGTACCAAGTCCTTAGCCGGAAGCTAGTCTGCATTCCGTGTCTTACCAATACTTTATTAATGTAAAATAGTGCATCAATATAATAACTTATGACGTAGAAGATTTTTATCATTGATCATTCGTTGTATGAAATTTAATTCTCAATTCGACTTAGTATGATGTTGAAGTGATTTGATGAGTTAGTTGGCAGCTGCTTTTGGGTCGTGAGACTTTTAATTTAATTATGTTGGTAATATTTAAAATATGAAAGAATACTACTAAGCCCTTACCTACAGTGATAATTAATTATAATTCACTTCAACATCGGTGTTGTTGAAAATTTTTTTACATCTTTGGGGCTAGATTTGGGCAAGCCGAACACAATGTTTACCCATCTTATACTGTTGTTCCCAACACCACCGTGAGTCTGGACTCTGAACTATCAGTAGATTATTATTTTGAACAAATTATGTCTATATGTAGGTATAAAGTTATACATACTTTAGTTCAAATCGATCTACGCCTTTATATCTATGATTTCCCCCGAAGCTAAAATATGGAATATATCAATATCCCCCAAGATACGTCGGCGCCAACAATGAGAGCTTGGATAAAGGGAATGCTTTTAAAAGTATTACTTTTGCCACCCTTAACTAGATGAAGTGCATATCTTCATAGTTGTGGGGGTTTACGACTTACATGGACTAAACAGCAGTGTTCTTGTGTCAAGTTTTTCCATAAAGTATCATTAATTTGAAAGCTATAAACTTTAAAACCACGGGTTAAAAATGGAAAATCCTAAATTCTATGGTGCTTTAAGTATAAAAATATCAACGATACGATACGAATTTCCCATGGAGAGGTTGCTGTTCTTTAACAAGCACAGGCTATTAAAGTCAGTAAAAATTAAACACAGACTATGATAAATAGTCTTCGTATAAATACTGATTGAGTTACTCAATCTTATGTATTAAATGTTTTCACACAATAATTTTTAATATTTTACCCAGCTACTTATAACGTGTATTAATATTTTTACCTCTTGTAAAAAAACTTTAATTTCAAAAACGAACACAAATTAATCAACATTCGCACTACAGCAACAAAACATTGAATAATAATATAGCTCAAACTTGCGAAGTGCACCATTTACCATTTTGTATAAGACCTAGGAGATACGAGTCTATCCTCGCATGGTAATTGCCTAGACCGTCCTATTTCAACCCGCCTCCCTCAATATGCCCCAGTTACCTCTGCCAGACAGGGCTGTCTAATATTCAGCCAATTGTGTAGGATTTTAGCAAAACAACATATAATCAATTTTATGTAACGTTAAAACATTTAATCGTAACTTATAAGTCTTATTACGGTATTCATCCGCCTATTTTTCACTATATCCTGGACAAAAGTCGACAAAAACAAATAGAAATAGCTTGGCAAGATTGAAAGACATTTGGACACAAATTATATAAGAACAAGGTCTGAAAGTAGATTTCGCAAGCGATGGAAGTAGTTTTAAGTATCTGTATTTATGGTTAAAAGTTCTTGGTAAATTTATTTAATTCTAAAGAATGTAATAAAACATTTTTTTCGGAGTACTTTAAAGCCTCTGTCCGTTTTTGATATTTTTAAAATTATTCAGCTAGGTATCAAACTAATCTCGCTTGACAAAGTTCGAAATCGGCTTCCTTCACTCGATGGATGCAATTTGTATTGTTGTAATCCCCACAACCCAATTAATATCTCAAGAGTGGCAACCCTAACATTTAAAGGCATTGCATACGTACAGCTACTCAGGCTTACTTCATTCCGACTATTGTGTGTGAGCGTTTTGTTTTCTTTCTAGCTTTTTCGCTTTTCAAGCCCCCTTTTTGTTCCTAGCCTAAGACTTTTCCGCTTAAATTTTTGAGAGAACTTATTTTGTTAGTTAGCTGAATGTAAATCTGTTGCGATTACGCTTAATTAACGTAATGAATTAATAGTTTTGTATTTTTTTCGATTATATTGAAATTGCCGAATTCATCAGTCTGATGATTTTTCATTCCTTTTCGTGACTGCTTTGGGATTTAAGAATGTTTTTACAAGATGAAACGTAAAATTTTGTATCCATTGAAATAGTTTGAAATAAAAAACAAAAATTTACTGCATAATTTTTGTTTAATAAATATCAAAAAGGCACGGCATGGATATAAACTTCTTTCATTATATCGATTGCAACGATTACTATAAACTTCAATTAAAAAGAACGTCAAGATTATTAAAAAAAGCACCAATAAACAATATTAATCAAAATACGACTCTATAAAACATTTATGAAAGAGCTTAGAGCTTATATGTATAATTATAGCATTACGCTTGGTGGCGTCATGACTGCGTCATAGCAAACTGTCAAACTACGTTTCATTTTTGAAAGAAATTGCTGATGAGCACGCCTAAAGACGCGATAAAATAATAATTTATTATAAAGTTTAACCACTAACACTCAATAAAACAAATGTTCACATATAACAGCTTTAGATTAACCCCTTAATAACCCTTAAACGATCATTCAATTTCACACAAGTGCTCATGAAAATATTAAATCCAATTTACCAACTTACCCCACATATTATAACCCTTCGATTATCCTTTCGAAAAACACCGAATTATGACTATTATAACCGCTCATATGCATTGTGGTAATCGGCGATTGTGCCCCGCTGTTTGCGAACAAAAAATGAGTATATTTCATGCTATTTAAATCTATTATAAGTGGGATTATGAATTTATTTGCTAGGGTCAGTAACAAGTTATTTGACACGTGAATCGCGTGAACCCGCAATTATAGTTTTTGTTATGGTTTTTTGGCTTGTTACAATGTTGGTTTTATAGATTGTTTGTAATCATTCAAACACACGAAATTATACTGTCGTCATTTAAGGAAAAGGATCTTATGGTTTTTTAAATTATTCGACGGCATTACATTTTAAGCAATAAAGTTTTTACTAATTTTATACAGTGAAGAGTAGGTTTTTCTCTGGGTATAAATTGAAATTTCGTTTTGTATTGTGAAGATACTGACTCATAGGCTGTATACAAAAGTAAAAAAAAATATTTGATATAGTTAGGTAGTTTGATAAAAGTTGAGACAACGTCGGGATTCGAATTAAAGACAGCAGGATTTTGAGACATCTTAAACATGGTTCGTCGATACTATATACAATTTGTATTTAGTTATCGTTAGTTGCAAAATAGAAGTTAATACAAAATTATATAACAATAAATATTATTAATTTACTATTCCGGAGATTATTATACGAATTCCCTTTACAATTCCATACTACCAGTACGTACACATGACAGATGAAACTAGCGTGAAAGGTGTATTAATTAAAGTCCATTGCGTAGTTTAAAAGATATTCCTGGAAAAACCCTGAAGGCCTTCAATGAAGCTTACAATTCCAAACGTAATTTTTGTATGTGACCAACGTCCATATTAATTTCCACGTATCGAAAATCAAAGGCAGTCCCAGTGGACTTGGCTAATGTGTCCATTCCCGGGACAAAGAGGATTATATTCTATTTTGTACTATCTTAGCTATTAACATAATGTGACGAGATTTTGTGATATTACGTACCATGTGTGGTCTCGATAATGCATTTTAACATGATGAGTTTTTTATTGGCTTACGTTTATAAATACGAGCTTAAGTTTATGAACTGAATATTTTAAATTTATTTAAACGTTAATATATTGATGTTGTTTCTTATTTATTGTGCTGAATAAATACGGAATTTATTGTCCATTCGAAATTAAATATGTATTGTATCTATAGTTACACTAATTGTCGGCTCACATACAATTCTTTTTCAATTCAAACACGAACATGTCACAACACTACCTAATTGTTTAACGAATTATATTATTGTGTGTCAAACAAAATTACAACGTTTATTTGCTTTGAGTACAACATTACGAGTGAATTTTAAAATTGCCGCATTTACCGGCCCAGCAAATACTCAATTACGAAAGAAAATAGAAAAACTGCCGCTAAAGAAAACAACGGTATTGCAGTTGGTAAACAAGCGAACTTTTCCCACAAAACGCGGTTCCACGTTAATATTTAAGGGTATATTGTTTGCGTAATTGCTCGCGGAATAACCTAATGGGTGGATTTTGTAAAAATCGATTCACCCATATTTGTTGTTAATTATAGTCGCCTCAGCCGCCTTTCCGCCTCCGCAGTTTCAAATGCGATTTGAGACCCTCCCTGGTCCAATTACTGGGTTCTCAAAAGTCCCCCCCTCTTGGACTCCCCCACATTTTTAGATCGAGTCCCGTTTTAATGACCTCTCGAGCCTCGATGCTCATTTGTCGCTAGGGTTTTTTGTGTATGATTATTTCGCATATTTCGCATGTAACGTTTGGGGACTGAAGTGACTTTCTAGTGTTGGCCCTTGGTGGCTTTCTTGATTTGCGTACAAATATTGACTGTTGAAGTGCTCGATTACCTGTAACCGATTTTCTTTCAAATACTCGAAACTTCGGTTTGATTCTGTAACAATATAATTTTATATCTATCGTGCAGGAGGTGCTCAGAAATGTATATCGTTTTAGGGAATTCATGGGATTGTTTAACCAGCTGTAACTACCTTTTCCGTACAAAATAAACAACCGTTTATTTTATATCTATTGATAAGGCTATTCCAAATTACAGTACTGAGATACTTTTAATATTTACCAATTTTAATATAGTTGTGCACTGCACATTCTAATTGTTTAAAAGCTTTGCTGTTCACCCCATATTAAAAAATTGTCCCCATTAGTGCATAAAGTATTTCTCCGACATGAGGGGTCCTTTTGTACCATTTGTTTGGGATCCTGTAATTTTCTATGATTCTGCATTTTGACGTATTTTCGACATCGTAATTGCAGGACGTATTAATTTTGAATTACGCCCTCGCGTTCATTGTTCGTCTTGGGCAATCACGATTTGGTCAGATTGCTATTTTGCTATGATCAACATTTATTTAACATTTAAAAAATATACTCTGTCCATAGTTTGGGCAGCACTTTTTCTACGATACGTCTTCTATTTATTCCTACGTTGATATCTAATTGGTGGTTTAATATATTATGGGTGACAATTTGTTTTTTTCGGAAATAATGGAAATAGCTCATGAGCTATTACTGCATGCATTATTTTATAAACGGGATCCAATTTTTACTGATTTGAAACGCAATCTCATCAGTATCATTACTACAGTACTACGATACAAGAACAATTTTAGCATTAATCTAGATAAATAGACGGATGTACAAACAGTACAACGCAAATAAATCGAATCTTCATAAACAAACATTGTGAACTGTCCGCTTAGATCCTTCCCATCCATTTTTTAATCGTGACATTAGGAACATCGAGTACACGACGGCACGACATGTGTCATCACATCATGTCAATAGAGAGATTATGATAACTATCGCTCGGATCTAGCCTGGGGAAATCACCCTTTGCGTTGACAAGACAATACAAAGCTGAGTCAAAGCAAATTAGACTTTAAACCCGCAGTAGAGAGTTAAAATTTGAATGTGTACTAAAACCGCCACGAGGGTGATCCCGAAAAGACAATTTAACCCTAAAAAGTGCACGGACATTAATCCGCATGTAATATCACGAATTTGTCATCGCTCCGATGGGCCATGGGCCATCTGTTGGGCGAAACGCAATTCGATTTGCCGTAGCAAATGAAGCCAGATTGGCACAACTGTAAGTAGCGGTTATTCTTTGTTTAAAAATTCACTTCCTGTTTCAACATCATATTCCTTATTTAAATACATCAGACTATATAAAATATTCTCATAATAAAAAAGTTCTTGAATTCAAATTTCGAATGAGACAATTTTAACATTATCGATATATAGGTATGTTGATATACTAGAGCGTTCGAAATTCAAATTTTTACGCAACGAAATAATCACATAATACCTGCTATGCGACAAGTGCCAATCCTACGGGACAATAGCAACATATTAATTCATATTTAAATATCATAACCCCTCAATCGCCCTTATAATGTAACGCTTAATAAAATTCATGTCTGATGCACAATTGCCCTTTTTGATGTCTTGTTCGGTATTGGGGTGTTAATAAAATATGAATTACTGTTGTTGGCACGCGTCTTCAGGTAGTTCTTTAGCGCGGATTTAAGTACACTTAGTAATTGTCAACTATATACCCCGAAATTGAATAAAATTATTAAAATAGTGTAAAACACAAATTTTAGGACAAATCAAACAATTGTTCTTTATCGACACAACTTGACAATTCAAATGTGTTTTTTCGATAAAATTGAAACAGTTCAGTAGTTAAATGCTAATAAGAATTCTTTTAATTGCATGTCAAAATCATCAAAAGAGGCTTCAGTTTCACCAACTTATTTAAAAAGGATTACGTTTATAAGCTTAGAGTAACGAGTGCGAGGCCGGGTGATTAAGCTTGTATAGCATGGAGCGGACGGGTGCGATGAGCGTGTGCGCATTGCATTTAATGAAGGGTCGCGGGTTCCGCTGTTTTTGATTAAATTTTCATTCTAATATTAGCTTCTTAACAACCTTGTCAGCTCTTAACCTAATATAAAAAGGTGTTTTGGTGATTGTTTTATTAAAAAAAACTAAAATTTATCAATCTATCAACTTACCGTTCCAATTTTTTTGACTAATTATCACAAAACGAGTATGAGGGACAGTTCCGCACATAGAAATATTTGATAGTTCTTCAACATTGCACCAATACTGCTCAAGGAATATTAATTGATTCAAAGCCATTGTCACAAGCCAGTTTCTTTGAAGTATGATTACGGAATGGAAAGTTAAATAATAGCTAAACTTTTACGTTGAAGTAATCGATTCAAAAATACACTAAAAGTATACAATAACGGTTTTTTAATGATTAACTAATAAGATTTAAATTATATACGTGTATGAAGATTCGGAGGCAAATTTTGTCGGTAGATAAGGTGGCGATATTACTAACGAAAAATCCTTACTATTTAATTTTAATCAATAGTCTGCTGATTGTCGCTCGATAATCGTATTGGCATTTCTTAAAATGCTTAGCTACAAAAACTAGACATAGACACATCCGTTAGTAGAATATGGGTGTGTTTCCGGACACGACACTACTGCATACAGACAACTTTAAATCGTTTGTTACATTTCAACACGTATTTTTATATTTTAGAGGTAGAATGGTCGCAATTATTGATCTATCATTAAAAACATCAGTCTTACTGTACTAACTAAAGTTTCGTAACGTATGTTTTTATATAACACTATTATAAAAGGGTAGATGGGTATTTAATAAAGCTAAAGTATTTTATATAATATTATTGTTAGTGGACTGTTTTGAAATGTATACGAATTTATTGCTAATAAATAAACCAGGACATATTTGGAGTTTTACCTTGTAAAGGCGTTTTATTATTGAAAATTGCTTTTTTATTGTGGGTTCGTGCATAAGTATGCTTTTAACTTGTGAAAAGATTTTATACGATTATTTACAATATTTAATAAATAGTTAATTATGCATCGAAATAACAGATATTATATAGAATATGACAGACATTTTCTTAAATTTAAATGTGGTCCAATGAAAAATTTCATTAGGCAGAAATTTAATTGTAACGAATATTAAAATATCATTGGACCTAGACTACAGTACAAAGTCACATTTAATTTGAATAACTCGCAATTTCCGCTGTAAAACTGCATGTCTTATGAATTTTTATATTACACTAGCCCACAGATATTAAGTCCTAACTTTTTTAAGACAACTAATAGTTACGAGAAAATATTAAAGCACTAAGCTTTCTTAAATATTCTAATGTTCCGCAACTTTCTTATTTTGTTCTTCATAAAAGAACCATTCTAAATAACAAAATAGACGTAGCCAAATTGTCCCATCCATTGATTCTTATAGTAAGTAAGAAAGAAACTTATAGTACACTTAAATAAATAAAAATAAAATTATTATGAACTTATAATTAATGTCTGTGTACAGAAAGAGGTCTCATAGCTATGATAGCTACTTCTTCCAGACAACCCGGGTTGCAGGAAATACTAAATAAAATAAAAAATGAGTGTTACAAAACAACATTAAAACAAGTATTATTATTAGAATTAAATTTAGACATTAAAAATTAATATCTATTTTGTTAAATATACAATTTCCTACAAAGGAAGAAATATATATCTTAAAACCGCGACTAAAATCGCTGTAATAAATTAATTTTAATTAAATTTAAACACAAATAAAAGCAATAATAAATAAGAACAAATATGAACAACTTTATTGAATATTCACACATGACAATATATTTTATGTATAAACACTATTTACGTACCTAATATTATCAAACAATAAACCTTTGGAATACAAATACTATAATAAAACGGAAACTTGACATAAGTAGTTCTTACTACAATGTTTTAAAGTGAAGCTTTTGAGGTTTATTCGGTGCCGAAAACGTCTAAGCACTTCACATCTCGTATGCACCTCATCTTAAAAGTCTTCGCGTCGAATGAAAAATTCAGTGTCTAGAACGAAGATTTGGGTGAGTGCGATTTAGGTAAGTGATGTGCTTTTAAATCTAGGTGAAGATCGGAGAGTATTGATTTCCAACAAATCCCTTGCTATTAGATAAATTATTATTTCATAGTAATAAAATTTTATTGATATAGATAGATTACTATGATAGTCTAAAATTATTTTTCCAATAATACTTTTATAAGTTATTTGTATTGTAATGTATGTTTTTAAGAGGCTATTATATATTTTAATATATCGGAGCAATAGAATCAGATTTGTATCCCCAGTAGATGAGGTGACTATTTAGTTTACTGATTTTGCTACGGGATCTTTTCAGCAGGTGTTTTGGTGATTTGACGAATTTGTATAAGTTAACAGTAGTGCAGAAAGCAACTCGGGCACAGTGCCATATAATAAATATCGTAATGCTGCATGCGTTTTTAAAAACACCTGTAAACTTTTTCAACTGATTTTTTATCGAATTCTATATAAGGTCATCGAAATTTAAATATTTTAGCGAAAACATTCAATTGCAATCACTTTTTGTTTTTTTAGCTTTTTGTTACCTATGTCAAAAATCAACTTTAAAACGGCTTTACGTTCAGGGACTTAAAATATCCTTTACTTGTTATGAAACGTCATTCAATTTAATTACCATTAAGCCTTAAAGACATTAGCTAAAGCGAATATGAAACACCGTTTTCTGCAAGTTAGTAATATCTACTCAAGAATAATAAACACCTCAAGCCACTGAAAAAAGAAAATGATTACCACAGATACTCATGCATCTCTCTCACACGTAAAAGTTAATTAGTAATATAAAAAACTTCGCATGTCAGCTCGTAGATCATGACAGCACATTACTGGCGGCCATATTAAGTTGGTAGCAACCACGCCTACGGTATTAAATTATATTTACTGATTGACTCAGGAGTAAATTGATTCGCGATTATGGTTTCATTCGCTCTAAGAATAACAGTTTTTTTATATCGTAAGATTTGAAAATCCATCGCAGTGGCCAGCCACGTTAGATGAGAATTTACTTTAGGAATTATTTCTGTATAATTATGATTATAATAAATACAAATTGGGTATTCTTTAAAGATGCGGTGTGATTCCATTTCAGATCTTTTTATATATGTTAGGAGCATCAAAAGAAGGCCTTGGTTTGGTTGTCAGTATCCTTTGTGGTCCTTATAACGACCGGACATTTTCAAAATAGGTGCTTACTCATATAGTCCAACATCTTATAATATCATTTCTTCACCGTTTTACATGAAATTACAGATGATTAACAAGATCAAACAGGATTAAAAGCCATTAGGTTAGAGTATACCTCGCCTGGCCGAACTATTACGAACCAAATATATTACGTCTGCCAGTATTCATGGCGACAATGATGCTACCCTATTCGGGGTTACCCGCTCTTTACAATTACTACTTAATAGATAATCGCCGTCATATTAATTTCTTTTTATTTGTATTAATCATTTGTTTTTCTTGTTTCAGGTATGTTTTGGTGTAAGTGCAAAATTTATACGTAAAGTTAAATATTTACTAAATCGCTTATGTCAAAATGAAATGTACAAAATATGTTTAAAATCTTCTACTTCAAATAATAGAAAGTCCATATACGATAGACAAATTGCCTTGATTTCAATTTCGTAAAAACGATTCTTCTATAAATGGAAATGTTTGGATAAAATCCAAATAGCTTTATTTCAACGAGAAATAAAGTATTACAAAGAAATTGCAAAGCATTGTTGAGAGAATATAGAACAATCGAGAATAAAGCTTTATTTAAAACGACCCATGACAGATGTAATGCTACTGTCAAATTCGAACAAAACTCGATAGTGAGAAATGAACAAAATAACAACCGAAAAAAAGAAATAAATAAATAGGAGCACGACTTTTCATTTTGTCGGGGAAAAGCGAACAATGGTCGGGAAAAGAGCGGGAAAATTGCGCGTCACTCTGGCGTACCAATTTGTCAAACGCGGCCGCAAGATGGCGTTGCGCCTTCCGGTGAGGTTTAATTAAAACGCAGCTCATTCCAACCTCGCAACGCGCTAAGAGCAAACGTTAGAACTGTTTTTAATTGTTCTTTTGTATGTCACTTTATTGATAGTTTGAAAAACATTGGCCTAGGTCAAAGGCGTTCATTCGTTTCGTGTTTGAACAAAATTTGAATCTTTTAAAGACGTTCTACTATAACAAAGCTGCTTACACTAATAATCCATATTTTAATAAAGACAATTAATTGTATCTGAATGGATCTTTTGACTGATTTACATCGTTTGACTAGCGTTCTTGACTCAATTTGGCAGTTGAACGTCAAATGTGTGATTAAATTAATGTTTTTATGAAAACGTAAATAAGCTTTTAAAAAAATCAACATTTATTGGCTTCTGTATTAATGTAATTTATAAATTAAGAAATTATAAGAGGATACCAAATTTTACCACTATATCCTGATAATATCATGAAGTGAACTACTTTGTATTTTTTTAATAAAGGTATAGAAATGGTGAATTAAATATGGTTCTGGTTTTTGCTATTGGGCTACGGTACCCTAAAAAAAGGTTATCATCGAGCTA
>CAVNZL010000007.1:3665000-3735000 GCA_963693355.1 Pontia daplidice | reverse complement strand
CTCAATTACTGAAGATTACGTGATTTGCAATGTATTGGGCTAATTATGTGGCAACAATGTTTAGATAAAACTGCACCTTTGAAACAGCAGCTGTTATAATGCTATAATTTTGAGTGATTCGTAATTGTTGGTAATTGTTATTGTCGATGTCTAAACTTCATTGATTCTTTCTTTGATATAGTAAAATACGCGTTAGAGTTACAAAGTTACAACGGGTTTGTAATATGCACTATTCAATTGCATATTAATGTTCTGTATACAACCAAAAATCTTTAACAACATAACAGAAGTTTAGCTCGATCTATAGTAGAAATACGATAGCATTATCTTCGTAAATATATACAATACGTGTGAAAAAACAATAGTCGTAAATAAAGCCCACCGGCGTTGAAGAAACCATAGAGAATTATTAATATAACGATATCCGAGTAATTTTTCAAACAATATTATGTGGATCTCCGGTGTGTGTATTCGAATTTTAAGTAGGGGCGAGATTTGTAAATTAAAAAAAAGTGCGTGACACAGACGAGTATAGTACCACCCCTTCCCGCCACGTGGCGCGTCTATGTAGTATGAATATTGATGTTTTGTTTTGTATAGGACTTTGGAAAATGTTACGAATTTGAACTTCGATATACACCTTGATCTATGAGGTAAATAAAAGTTAACCCCCCCTCGTTTGATCCGGGAATGATTTAACTAATGTCAAATGTAATATTCACTATTTATTAAAATGACAAAAAATAATTAGGATATTTTAAGAGTGGCAGCGATAAGGTGTTCCTTGTTAACCCCATCGATTTCAGAATATAGCCTCAACTGTCAATAAAAAAAGAACGTGCATGTTCTTTAAGTAATTCTTGTATTAAAGAGACGTTTCTGATTAACTAATAACTTAATATTTTATGTTTTATAGTTGATAGTCTTAATAGAGCAGTTTTAGATATAGCCATTAGAATATATAACGGGGTCACTTGTAATACACATCTTGTAATTGGTACATGGACTCATATAAATATATTTCTTTATACTGACGGCCCAAACTGGTATTTCAACTCGTCAATTCGACCCCAGCTTGAAACAATTACTTCCGGGTGTAGCCGGGTGAATTCAGGGGATGGGAGGTCTTTGAAGTGGCCTGCAAGAGAAGCCTAGCGCGCCACCCTGCTTTGTTTCCATTTAATGATAGACGGCTAGATGCAAGTGACACGCTTTGTCGGACTCTGAATTTCATAGCTTAATTTAATTTTCGTATTTAATATTTTTATGTATAGGGATGTTAATAGTCTTTCGTTTTAAAATTGTTGACAGACTTGATCAATCCATTCAGATTCAAGGGTGTGAATTCTGTAGTTTTTTTTAAATGATGTAATCATTTAAAACCTTTTTCGTAAATTCTTTGTACTAATAGCGTGCATTAGTTTAATAATAGCTACGGTATACGGTCTTTGTTTGTTGGCCGTAATAGACTTATTCCGACAATCAGTTTCTCATATGAACCATGGCCGTGATAATAATTATAAATAATAATAAAAGTGGAAATGTACACGTCATTTACATAGCAAGTGTAAAGGGAAATAGTGATACGCAATATACATATCAAAGGATCGGAAAAACGTAACTGAATTTAAAGAAATAAAGATAAAGCTCGAATTTAACACTTTTACGTTTGCCATTCGTATACGATATTTTTATAAGTTTTCTTTGTTCGTGTTTAAAACATTTTGTCATGTTATTTTATGTATTTGAAGCTATACTATTGTAACACTTAATAATTTTAATGACCCATCCGAAACAATCATTGTTACAGCGGCAATTGTATGCAAGCCCTGTTAGTCATAAATAATAAATTACCAATAGCACTGTTTTCATTAAACTACTAACCCGTCTCTTTTTATCATATCGTAAGCACAATTTGTCGGAAAGAGAGGAAACAGTAAAAAACAAATGATGTACGTTTAGAGGAAAAGTAACTTAGTATTATACATAGGGATACAGTCAATCAGGCTATCCGTATAAACCGCATTAAATTTCGTAGTCGTATAGATCTAACTGTGCTCCACATCTACTCAATATGGAAATTATTGTTCATAATTAACATGTTTAACAACACGTCTCTGTGCATATCAGAAACAATCGATCAAGTAACACGACATATGAATTTAAACAGGGTCAAAAGTGAAACATCAAAGGGAGCGCGTTGGAAACGATTAGTTGAATGCAAATTATGATATTATCATGAAGTAAATATAGTCGAGTACTTTTACACAAAAAGCATTTCTTCCGGTTATAAAAGAGGCATATAAAGAAAATAAAATTGAAATGGACTTACTTTTATAATTAATAGAATTAGGCGTCACCTTGCGGAAGTCCATAGTACAAAATCCCAATAGACCAATATACAAGCAATACTCCGCGAAAAACCCACAACCAATCGACGCACGTTTCGCTCCGTCACCGGAGCATCATCAGGACATTGCCTCTACGAACAGCGTTCGATGAGACTTACTTTTGTCATAGCGTGAGAGGATTTATTATTAAACAATCACTATTTATCCTCATCTGCATTTGTCTTTATCCAAGTGGCCATTGAAGATCTATTCCAATTTCTATGTACACTACACTCCTATTGACGTAGCGAGACATGACGTCATATTTTCGAAGTTATTTTTGTCTCTTATGATCGATAGACAGTCCCCAATGTTATAGATATTTTCATAATTCGTACCGCTTTTCTAATATAATAAATCTCCACAAGTATGCGTCGTAGCACTGCCTTACCGAATAAGATTATGGAGCTTTTAATTACATAATTTTACATGACTGGATTTTGAGTCTACAAGAACGTAATTATCAATAATTCCCAATGTAATACAATATAATTTGTAAGCGTAATCACGGAATGTTGTATATTTTGAGACGGAGTACGGAACATTTAAACAAATCATTAACGATATTTTCATTTAAGTATCAACCTGACCTGAACACTCCAAGGAGCAATTTCTATTATAAAATTGGGAAATATATCGAGTGAAACCACGCCCGATCAAGCTAATTAATTCATCTCCTAGAAGATCGTCTTTTAAATGTGGCTTTATATTAGTCGTAGACAAGTAAAATCGGTGACGGCGAGGCACAATTTGAACTAGTTACAGCCCGCCTCATTATAGCTCGGCGAGATCAAACGTTTCCGAAATACATGCGACGACCTATGAATTTATAGAGCGCTTTTGACTAATTATTTTATTTGCGATTGGATTTTTACTTTCTTATATTAATTTGAGCCCGTTTTGGAAAGTTTATTTGTGGAACGTTTGTCTAGGAATCTGCTACTCGGAGAACGTAAGTATTCGTTAATAGCCGAATTGTATACAGTTGTATAATGTACATTTGATAATCTTTCCTACCATAATATTTATGAGTTAGACAAATGATTTTGCATATGATTGTTAATAAGATGTACGTCTATTAGATTTTGTATGCCCCATCTATTTTGATTCTTAAGTCAATTTAAAAAGAAAAAAAATCTTAAACAATACAATCACAGACAATAATTTACAACAGCCATTAATCATCCAGCCTGTTGAGTCTTTAATGCTTCTAATCTTTCATAATTCTTTTAAAAATAGAATGATGTTGAATAGATTTATTCTTGTAAGCCGCCGTTTATTATCTCAATGGTGGAATAGGTCAAACCTTACCATACATACAAATTACTAGACGTTTCCATGTAACTAAAGTACTGTATGTTAATGGAATTTAAAGTGAACCAGTTCAACGATTAATACATTATTTATGTGTGTTAGGGATGGTGAGAATATATAAAATATATTATGTCCTTTTTATTTAATGTAATTAACTTTAATTCAATTTAATTGGTGTTTTATTCCGCTATACACTATTTTATTTAAGTCTATTGGAATGAAAAACTCGTCAGAATAGGTTTTTTTTAATGTGAGGAATGAGACCAGAAGTTTAGCAAACATTATTTACCGACTTCACCCTACGCAAAGATAAGTTAATTATTGTATATTTATCACAAGTGCTATTCAGTGATTTGAACTCTATCAAACTTACTTTATAGATAAAGAAACAGCAAAAGACTTATCCACACTACACACATAATAAAATTTGAATTACTCATCTGTAGTATAATCGGCGGCGTTTTATGCGTTTATAGTTTTGTTTATGCTAAATGAATACTAACGTCATCAATGACAGCTGTCAAACGGTAATAGAGTTCCTGAATCTTTGAAATAATCTTTATAAATACATAGTATATGATCGTTTATATACAGTATGTTTGTTATACACAAGCTTACCTTTATTAATCCCATACACAAACGACACACAAATCGAACCTAAATTATTAGATCATTTAGTTAAAGCTCCGTTACATTATACATTCAAATTCTGTTTAATTTATAGCACTAATAAAAAAAGTTTCTCATACTACTGATTAAGTTTTCTAATCATCTCATAAATAGTACACAACTGTCATATAAAATAAAACCAGTATGAGTTTTGGATTGATTGAACGTAATTGGGTCGTTTGGAGAATAATGATCAATTAGAAAATTGAGGATCTAAGCAGTTTCGTTAATGATGCATGTTAGAATTAAAGATCCAATAAAAAACTGTTTAAATTATACATACACAGTGACATCTGTGCGTGATCTTTTAAAGCATCTGTTAATATTTTGTTTTATTTCCGTAGATTGTAAAGATCTATTCTATTAAATGCACTCACTCGATATTGTTATTTATTGCTATGAGATCACTAAAAGTGATTTAATAGTGAAGCAATGAATTAGCATGAACACTTGTGCGCGGGAACTAATCGGCCATACTTTATTAACCATTACCGTAGACTATAGACGCTGGCCAGTTAGTAATTGAATATGATTTATATATAAATTTCGAATTATCTGTGGCTTGACAATTTATTGACAACTCTTCGAAACGTACATTTCTATTAGATTCTATATTCAAACAATTTAAAAACTTATTTTTATATCCAAATATCAAATAATTACTGTAATACTAATTTATAAAGTTTAAATTTTAGTTTAGTCAAATCACATCGCAAACAATTAAAAGTTTATTTCCGTTTATACTCATTAGTGATTATGCCGAAATCGTTTAAACGCTTTATAGTGGTCGATCAACGAACTTATAAAAATCTTGGTTTTATAAAGCTCTCTTTAATGCCGCCATAAAATCTAAGAGGTCATTATTGTAACTTTGTTCTGGTATAAGAATCTGGGTCTGAATATTAATAGCGATAAATCTATTCGAATTATTCACGATTAAGTTTATCACCGGTTTATTTGCGTTGCGATAGATTCCGTTTAATATGAATATTTATAAGTTTACATATTTAACTATTTAGAAATATTATAGTAGACATTCTATATATTCATTTATTACTAGATGTATTTCTTTTTAACGAAGTGCGTTAAATAAAGCGTTTTGAATTTACTCAGCTTCACGCAGGTTGTCAAAAACTATAACCTGCTAACATATAGTTAGCACAATAATTCGTACTTTTTTGGTGGCAACTTCACAGTGTCTGTGCTTACGCCAAATAAAATCGTTGCTCTCACACTCAGCCTATATCCGTCTCTAATCGATATTATGGAACTTCGGTGAATCCTAGTAAAATTCTTAAAATCACAAAGAAAATACCCATTGAACAAATAATATATTAAGAACCTGTCTTCGCTTTGTATTTTCACAAGTTTCAAGCGTTAAAATTAATTCGTTGCTACGGCGTCATCAATTCTTTCATTTGACATTTTTATGCATATTTTATATTTCGCTTTGAAGATTCTTGTCTAGATTTATTGTATGGCATATTTATTATTATATGAACAATCTATTAGTTTTCGTGAAGTGCTCCTCGAGACTGCTTTTAAATATTATAATCGATCAAGTGTTTTCATTTTGCGTTTATCGGTTGATAAAGCATACTCGGAAATGTATTATAAACACTTATTTGTTTTATAATTTGCAATTAATGACGCAATTAGTTAAGGTTGTTGTTTAACCATAACTCAAGTGCGTCCGGAACACACATTTATGTTTCTGGGTGTGTGCAAGTAATTTGTGCGTTTGAAATCAAATCCAAACCATGAACGTTAGTAATCAAATCAAACATATAGTAGGGTGTGTATTCTTTAACGCCTATTTCCGTGACATCCGTTTATAAACATTACCAGCACATGTTGCCTATCTATTGTTCAATTCAATAAGTACTCCAGTACAAATCGAAATAACCCAGAATCCTGCTTATTAGGGCAACATACTAAAAGTTGTCAGCAGTTAAAATAAAATAAATAACCTCAATCACCATACATTTGTCACCAATAGATTTTTCAACAGAATTTCTAAGAACGAATAATTTCAAACCAGCCTAAAATACATAAAATATATGATTTATTGTGTAACATTATTTGGCAATTCCGACTTACCTACTGAATACTTTATTTTATTGTGAACTCGTGGGCGAGTATGATTTATAGATTCTCTTAATGTGAACTGTGACGTTTTTTAGCATACAAGTTTGAAATCCGAATATGATTTAAATATTTAAATTAAGAACGGACACCAGGGGTATAGATCTACTGGCTGTTCCACAGACTCGTAAAACAGACTTATCAATCTTTTTTATTTACGATAGATTATTACAATATTACCCCAATTTCTCTAAATAATGTCACGAGTGTCTGTAGTCTTACCTAGTACTGTCTCATAAGCCCATAGAATACACAAAACCGTAGTTTGAACATAAATAATTATAAAACGTATCACGATGGCTATTCATTGTTTGACTATTCTGTAATCCCGGAACTGGGGTATATTTTCAATTTTGGTCACGTTTTTGTTGAAAATGAAAAAAATATTTCTCCGCTGAAATCATAATATTGCAATGTCAGAGGCTGTTGACATTCCAACTTGTCAAATCTCACAACACACGCTTAGCTCTAAACTCCCGTAGATTACTGCCCCTACTATTTTTTCTAGGTTTAAATTCGTTCTGCCGAGTTGTGTTGTGATTTGCTACGTCACACATTTTGTAAATATGAATGAATATGTGTGAGTAATGTGTAATAATTAGTATTATTCAAAGAAATTAATGCTGTACACAAGAAATGGGTCCAGTTTTATGTTGCTTCGCGATGACTGTCCTAGTATATGAAATTTAAACAAAAAAACCAAAGTGCTAACGTTTTTAATGAAAATCGAAAGCGAAATCTTTTTGGGGTAAAATTTTTTTTTTTTTTTAAAAAAGACCCTCCTTTCGCTTACAAAAGAAATGAATAAACAGTATCATTTTTGTTGCTCACCCGCTTTTTAAAGTACTATTTACATGGGTAAAATCTCTAACTAGAACCTAGCTCGTGCCACTTTGGGTTAAGTAAACAGGCTGACAAAACTCACAATTATTTAAATTCGATTCGCAACAAGTGGTAGCGGTAATCGTGTTTACGCTACAAAATACGAGCATGACGCAATTTGTGACACCCCCATGGGCGGAACTTCAAAGGGCTCGCCGACAAAGCGCTAAATAAGATGAAAAAAAAATACAAACGACAATGGACAGGGAAATCGGCGCCTTTCGTAATTTTCTCACTTTTTGTTTAGTTTTCCTGTAGCTGAAAAGAAATTCATGATTTATTATAACGACTCATACAAAGTGTAATTTATTGTTATACTACTACTTACTACTTCAACATGGCGTTTGATAATACTGTATTAAAAGTAGCTAAACTAGCTCGATACTTCAAGTGCAAAGA
Organism: Pontia daplidice; assembly: GCA_963693355.1. NCBI lineage: Eukaryota > Metazoa > Arthropoda > Insecta > Lepidoptera > Pieridae > Pontia > Pontia daplidice. The sequence goes on along the minus strand of CAVNZL010000007.1, from coordinate 3,727,201 downwards.
ATATTTATTTAACACACATTTTATATATCATCTATATTTCTATATATCTTGATTTTTGACAAATTTCAGCTACTATCTAATCATATACATTATATTATATTTACTTTTATGGCTAACTGTTTGTTAACAGGTGTAGTTTTAAATTTGAACAAATCTTGAAGTGACATCACAAAATCATCTATGTAAACAATAAAATGTAATTTATTTGCTATATACATATATAATTATTTATAATAAGAAACACATCATATTTACTCATACTGTAAAGTGAAAGATATACAGATGCGGATATAGATATATATTGTATGCTATTGACTTAAATACATATAGATATAAGTTCCATTTCCGTTAAGTGTATTAAAGTAGAAAGTGCAAACAACATCCGCAAACACGATTAACAATTCAAACATTTCAATAACCGAATCGTTCGCCACATATAAATCTTTGCAATTATCAAATTCTCAGCTACGTCTCATCTGCATAAACTCACACAAGCTCCGATGGCCGTACGCACGCGCGGCGGCGAGATCAAAGCGAATGCGACCCCTTTGTAGGTGCCGCCGGCACGCGCCATCCTTTTCCTTTCCCTCCACACCACCATCTAAGTCACCAAGCGTGAAAGAGACAACTACAAAACTGATTGTATATCTTGCGATGTGAATATTTCACCTCGTTACCGAGTCTTGTTTGTGTTAGATAGTGTTAGATTCGATCATTGAATTAATACATCGATATCGATACTCAATTATCGTTCGGTTTTTCTGCACCATTTATATATTTAATCGATTTTCATTTATACTTATCAAAAATTTAGAACATTCGTTATCTACGAGTTCGAATTGGCCAACTTGTCTTGTTTGGATATTCTATTTATCGAGAAATTATAGTTAATCCAAATTAAACAGAACGCAGCTTACACTAACTGTTTTAGCATTAAAGAAAATTATCATTGAAAAGTTTTGATTTGTCACTTAAACTTACATAAATTAAAATCGTTTTAAGTATGTTTGATAATTTCCCATAAAAATAATATATACCACTTTTCCAGTTTGGCTCAAGGACGATTTGAAAATGACTCGGTTGAGTCGTACCAATATTAAACACATCGACACCGAACATCTGTCGAAATGTATGTATCGATAACACGTTCCCAGCTCTAGAGTGGCCGGCTACAGCTCCCGAGTAGGCAAGACAGGAATCTGCTGATATCGACGGGTGTAATTAAAATAGAAATATTGCGACCGAACATTACCGTATACGAAGCTTATGGTCGCCGTTTTTGCTATGGGAAAGTCGTAATGAGGAGTAATTAAAGCCGGATTAGCTGGTCAACATCACCACTTATCTTGATGATTTATTAAATGTCCATACTGCGTTTTGCGACAATACCGGATCCGGATTCTCGGATCTGTTTTTGTTGTGGTGTTATAATAATAAAATTATCGGTTATGGAGGACATAATGAATTTGTTCAAACCGAATATAGACTGTTGAGTTTGCTAGATATAATGTTATATATCTTTATTTATACACAATGTTGACAGCGATTTTATCGCGCAACTGCATATTTTTACTAAAATTCAGTTTTGTTTATTTATTAGCACACACTTGCACAATCTTCGCCATAGACTATATAAGTCGCTATAATGTATATCTAATGGTGATTCAAATGTTTAATAATTTTGAGAAAAAATACTTTCCTCTTCACAATTACATTAGATTGGAAAATACAAAAAGCTTATGTAAAAATACGGGCATTACCCAATATTAACAAGTATTAACCCTGGAAAATCAGGGTGCAGTCTCCCCGGCCCCCGTTAATATTTTACCGTGAAATGACGTCTACCATCGCATTAGTTTTTCCTTTTGATGTTGGCTCATATTGGCTGCCAGTATCTTTTTGTTTTTCCCATTAAAATAGGTACGATATGTATTATGTATCGTGGAGTTTACGCATGGGTAGACTTACATTGTATAATATGCGAATATAGAACTCAATTTAAAGTGGTGAATCTCAATTAATTTTTCACAGCTTCGAGTGATTTTCACCTCACCGAATACACGCGTCCCAAGATAAAGAGCCTTGCTTACTTCCTTTTTTCCTTTAAACCGTGAAAAGCCATGTTACATGGTTTAGGATTATTGTGTGTTTCGAAAAAAGTGGATCGATACTAAAGAGGTCGTTACAATAACAAGCAAGGCTAAACATTTTCTAAACGCCGTCGTGTACAAGGTCCCTCCGCCCGCGGGTGGATTTTCGCTAAACAATTCATACATTTATATTCCTTTGAAGTGGCGCCGCGGGCGCCGCGTCACATGCAGGGTTAGCCCTCCACCTGTTCATTACACGTTCGATATTTAGTGCTCTATTTTATATTTAAAATGCGATTAAACGGGGTTAACTGAGCTAGAGAATATTAAAATGCCTATAGTTTAACTTTCATTCGCACTCCACTGAATCTTTTCTTCAGATTATTTTTAATACGCTATTGACAGACAAGGTTCTCTGTATATATAATAGAAATCTTATAATTCTAACGATGATTACGATATTTGAAACAGGCCTTCTCCAGAACTTATTTCGATAGATCGAAATGTATACATTAAGAGGAAGTGCTCTCTCGAATAATACCATCTTCTGGATTCATTATTATTTATTAACTTTTACACTTCGATATATAACAATAATTAATAATTAAAATAAATTCGAAATAAATAAAAAACTTAACAAAACAAAATATTAACAAATCCGTCTAGCTGGGCTGACAAACAATGAGGTGCTCGTTGCAAACCAGCTTTTTATAGTTCGATAATAGTGGGGAGCCTCGAATAGGAACACGTGTTCAAAAAGGAGACAAGGAGATGACTTGTGTTTGCATTATATTTGGCGATACGGCATTTGATGAGGTCCCTCGCCTACATCACGAAAAGACCTAAGATTAACAAGTGTCAATTCATGTAAAAAAAATTACATCCACCTACAAAACACGTCAACCTCATAGCTCAGGTAATTTTGGTTGTTAACAAAACACGTCAACCTCATAGCCTCAGGCTAATTTTGGTTGTTAACAAAACACGTCAACCTCATAGCCTAGGCTAATTTTGGTTGTTAAAAAACACGTCAACCTCATAGCCTCAGGCTAATTTTGGTTGAACAAAACAGTCAACCTCATAGCCTCAGGCAATTTGGTTGTATAAAAAGTCAACCTCATAGCCTCAGGCTAATTTTGGTTGTTAAAAAAACGTCAACCTCATAGCTAGGTAATTTTGGTTGTTAACAAAACACTCAACCTATAGCCTAGGCTAATTTTGGTTGTTAACAAAACACGTCAACTTCAAGCCTAGCGCTAATTTTGATTGATCTTAAATTACTTAAGATTTACCTATTACTGTTTACTAAATACAACCATTGCACGCAGATTAACATCTTTGGATGTATTAAAACTTTCTTCATCTTCGACTTTTTATTAATTGGATATGGACGATTTTGGACTCCGAATAAATATTTATATATTATTTTTCGAGCGTTGGTATCCTGCTAACACAGATTTCTATCAAATCTTGGGTCCAGGCTATTGGGATCATAATAAGGTTGAGAGTTAGGAGGAACACTACCTCTTTTTCCAGTTTGAATTCAATAGATGCGACCGATTTTTAAAAAAGTTGAACCAATAGCTAATTGAAGAGTCAAGAGATTTCGTCCAATGACCCTCTTAGACTGGGCAGTGGTTTTATACTAAAATATCCAATAAACGCGATTCAACTTTCACTTGAATCAACACAGCTCCAAATCCTGTAGGGTGGAGCTCGATACAATAGTTTTTATAAATCTAAGATATTAAGTAGGAGTGACGAATGCGTTTATGATTGAAGGTGATGAAAGAAGGGGATGTGAGACAGGTAAAATATTTGATAGTTGAATTGAGATAATATTGGGAAATTATGATAAGTTCTGATCAACAAAATCGTCGTTTCTTCTTCACCATTATATAGGATGAAAAGGGAGTGTTCTTTATAATATTTTTAATTTGAAGCTCCTTAATAATAGTCTTAACTTTTTCTTAAAGGCGTAATCGAGGGTGGTTAACTATTTATAGGGATTTATGGAAGAATGTTTTTGTGAGTGTTAAAAAAGTTTATAAGTGGTTAGGAAAGAGAGTAAGTACATTCCTTACTCTTTTTCTCTGTTGTTGTTGGCATTCCTAAATCTAAGTAGGAGTGATGGAGGGAGAGGGTAGGGTATTCATTTTGATAACTATTGGCTGATGGCACATACAAAAAAGTAATACTTTGATCTACCTGTGCCGTCAATCTTACTTTCTTGTTTTGAAAGAGTTGAGTGGTGGTGTTACGTTGGATCGTCTAGAATGGCAATAAGTTGGAAAGATAGACATTTAGATAAGAAGTTGTGAAGGTGTTTTTTGATGCTTCAATCACAAATTTAAAGATGTAGGAAGGTAGATTTTTTGAACATTTTCATAATTGGAAGTATGGGAAGGTAGGTATTAGGAGTAATGGAATTAAAACATTGAAAAGTATTTATTGGTAACTGTGTAACATGTTTCTCATTTAGACATGTGGTGTGAGTAGACAATCATGCAAATTGTGCTTCCTTTAAGACACCAGCAGCTTTTAGGGTACTTGGGTCCTTAAGTTGACTCGTTGAGTTTGGTAAAATAACCATTCCCTAGTCGTTACCTTTGTAGATCAAAACTTGGAAAAAACTCGGAAATGGATGAAGAGTTTCCTCAGAATAAAGGCTTTCAACATTTCAAAGTACAGCGCGTTTTTCTTGAGACATTTGTACATATTTCACACATAGTATCCTTGAATGTGTTGGCCAATAGTGTATGGTAGCTGAATTTTGGAGGTTGATGGGTTGTTCATCCCCTCTTTATTAAGAGGAGGAGTGCTCTCTCGAATAATACCATCTTCTGGATTCATTATTATTTATTAACTTTTACACTTCGATATATAACAATAATTAATAATTAAAATAAATTCGCAAATAAATAAAAATCTTAACAAAACAAAATATTAACAAATCCGTCTAGCTGAGGCTGACAAAAATGACGGGAAGCTTTTTATATTGATAAAGTGGGGAGCTGAATAGGAAAGTTTAAAAAAAAAATTGTGTGATATTCTATGTAATAAGGAGATTCATATCACATTTTTACACTAGAACATAGACTAGGAAGCTTTCTTAATTTTTAATAAGAAATAGTCTCATAGATCAAAAAACCGATCTAACCCCCAATTAGGCCGGTCGATGGGACCTCATTACTCGCAGACAACCGAGTATTAACCCTTTGACGTGTCGTGGTTTAATTGTCCCCATTTATGTTAAACGGCTTCAGACACTTGTCATTTGTCACATTATTATTTTCTCACGATTAATGCGTTTAAAAATTTACCTATCTACTTTGGAAAACAAAACTGTTCGATTTTTAAATATATTTCATTCGATTATTTTATTCATCTGTCTGTATAGAGATAATGTTTTATTTAAAAGTTCTTATTTCTCATTACTGAACAATAAGTGCAATTATTTATAAACGCTAAAATCCAGCACCGTTCAGACATTAAAACGCTTCGTAAAATATAGAAACTAGCCATTAGTGGACATGCTTATTAGGAAAATTAACCTCTTCTAGTTGTCTATTAAATGCCCCCTGACAAGTGACCGTTCATGTCAATTATGTTATTATTGTGATATTTATGGTCGATCAATTAGTGTCTATGATTTATTTTGTATAGCATTATGATCGATGTCCTCTATTAGCTGTTTAAGTATTTTTCACACATTTTGCTTCTAGCGTACTGTGATATTTTTATATGTTAGTATGGACACTATAGGTTAAAATATTACGTTAGAGTTAGAGTATACATTAAGTTAAAATTTCATTAGGTAAATTCCTTCTCACTATACGTATTCTTCTCTACCCCAAGAACCTAGAACAAGCTCCAACATGAGGTGTCCTTGAAAGTGTTGGCAGATAACTAGTGGTAATACAGAGTACTTATTGAAACAGATTCGTTGTATCTGACACAGTAATTGAACTGGAGAGAATTTTTACGATTAGCAGAGGAGACAATCGCTCACACTGATTTATTTATATACTTCATTCAAATATGACCTCTATCCATCTGTAATAAAGCTCTAATTCAAATCTAAATATGTTTCTATAACATTCCTGTGATAGCTATCCTTGGCAGGATGTTCCGAAGAAATTCAACGAACGCGCGCACGAAATACTTAACAAGTATATTTCAATAAAACTTAAGCCATACTGACAAAATAAATAAACAATTTGTGTGTGCAAATAAACAATTTCGCTGTACAGTCGGCAGAGAAATTCAATAAATAAATGCCATTTTCGGATGTTACCTTGTTCGGCGGACAAAGGCATCGCTATTTTGATTGCATTCCGGATTTAAGTGAGATTTTCACTTGAATATTTTACTTCGAAACATGTTAATAAATTTAGTCCGTCCCGTGTATTTTTTTAAATTATATATTTAATCTTGGTTTGGCGTAATATTTATATATGCCCCAGGTTAGATAACCATATTATGTTCTTTAATTTCCTGTTGAACTCTTTCGAAATACGATTGCAATAACTTTGATGTGGTTGACTGCGTGTCGAAAACCCCTGGCCGTGACGTCATTATTCTTAATGTATCAATTGTCATGCTATCCGTACCGTGGTGACTCAATGGTTAAGCGCTAGCAGATTGAGATTGATAGCCGGCTCATTCCGTTCCATTCCCGACATTGTAACTCTGCCCTTGATACATCCCTTGTGAAAGATATAAATTGGTACAAGGATTATTGCACTCACTGTGCTGGCGATTTATTAAAATTTCACATTTGAAATTGCTCGTAGTTTCATTTAAGATCTGTGACATATAGATCTGTATCGAGTTTTGTATTAAATCTAGTAAAAAACGTTTGTCTAAGTTGTTAAATGCAAAATCAAATAAAGCCCCGCCAGTGTGTTTTCTATTTTGTCAAACTGTTTGTGTTATTGAAACAAACTTCTAGTTGGCTTCTCGCTGGCTCGTCACAATGAACTATACATTCATACGCTAAGTGGATACGTACACTAGAGAATAATTCACAAATCTGTTACTTATCTTAAAATTTAACTTTACCGTGGCGTTACCACGGTATCGGTCTCTGCAATACCATCGTACATCACTTTCTTATGTAACTAAAGTGAGATGCGGTCGGTTCACGTGCATATTTTCTGATATTTATCAACATCATCATCACTAATATTGTCTTTTATTAACATAACTGTTAGTCATTTAAATAAAAACACTTTTTTAACGGATTTAAGTTATGTATTTTTGTAAAAATTTAACTATAATTACATTATTTTAATTTTTTCCGACGTTTCGCGTGCTTTACAGCGTGCGTGGTCACGGTAGACTGAAGACAAAAGGTGTTAATTGTCAAAATAAGTGTTACAGCTGCAGATAGGTTGTGTGTTATCTGTATCATCATCACTAATCACAATAATTAATTTTCTTAAAAAATAAGCACTGCAAATCAATACTGTTTGTGACTGGATTCAATGTCTGGAATGCAATGGAGGGTTATTAATGACAGGCATTTGTTATATTTACATTGTTTCAACAAAGAGTCCATTTATAGAAATATTTTCATTACAGAAAAATTTTCAATTGAAATTCTGACCCTTCATAAAAATACTCCTAACACGGAAACTTCAGCCATTCATAAGCATAAATAGGATTTTTGAATATAAAAGATCATTGTGTCCATTTATTTTAAACAGAATTTAAAAATGCTATTTCGCACGATGTACTGTTATTCTCTTTTATTAAAAAATGTTAGGTCTAGATCATATGTGAACCGACGAAAACTTTTCATTAGGACTTGTACCTACAGTGAAATTGATGCAGTCTTACAAGTCATGGCTCTCATGACGAATTTGTTTTTAATCAACAAGTATGAGGTTTGCAACAGAAATAGTTTGTCGTTTCATATTTAGTACAACTTTTGCGGCCCATTTATTACCATACTTAGGAATTATTGTATGAATACTTTATTACTTAAAACTAAAAAAATAACAAAAGAAATTTTTAAAGATGTTTCTTGCATATTTGGAAATAATATTACTTTCATTTAATTTTAATATGTATGAGCTTCATATTAGCTGATCAGCTTTTTATTGGTTCTTGACATATAATTAGCTCATACATTAATTAGCATAGTAAGTAGTACGGCCTCTTATTTTTTAAAGTGGATTCAGTTATTCATAGCTTTAGAATACTTTGATTGGTCGAGATGAAATATGGTATTATGTAAATTTCAATATTTAACTATAATCTATTGATATTCTAATCAAATAATTTAAGAAGGAGCAAACTAAGAAAAGTAACTACTTTATATGTATAAAAATTACCATAAAAATATGTAATATGCAAATTCAAAATTACTTAAACCTCTCTTTTGTTTAAGTCGGGAAAATGGGAGGATTAAAAAGGAATAGAATATTCAAATCTAAGGGTATCAAGGGGTGGGGGTTGTTGACCTTTCTCGGAGGCTCTATAGGTACAAGGATGCGAACGAAATTAATTTTGGGTTGGGTCAGCGGAATTCGAAATGATACTATGCAAATTTCACTGAGGCATAAGGAGCTGCTAATATAATATGAATAAATATTGATTTATTTATATATGTTTCACATACGATTTGTTGGTAACAAACTTGTTACAAATCAATCTTTTTCTTGAAAGCATTACGATACTTTAGTTTTATAATGCACGAAAGAATATTAAGCAATTCTTTAGAGGAAATATATGTTTCCGTATGTTCATATTTATGGAATCTTTAGGTTGAATGAAGATCCGCTTTTCTCGTTAACGAATTTCCGTGCAGACTTCCGGCTTATTCTGTGTGAGATTGATAATGAAAATAAATTATTTTGACTTTGTCATAATGGCATATTCCGAGGTGTGTGGACTAAACCGTTGTTTCCGAATTTGTACAATACATTGAAATGAAAGCATAGCAACTTAAAAATTACGTTCAAGGTGACGATGAGATGTACTACAAAACGAGGTAAGAGATTGAAGAGCGTAATTACACTGACACGTTTTTCAAGGTCAGTTCTTCAGTTACAGAGGGAAATAAAAAGGGAAGTGCAAGTAGACCAAAACTTCCAAGGTCGTCTGACACCTAGACTAACTCATACTAACACAAGGCTCCCCCTTGCACCCACACCATCGCAGCCACGTGTACTCTCACCCCTATACATGGTCGCCATGGCAACGCAGCATCCTACTTCCACGCCCACTACCCCGGGGGCGAACTCTCAAGATATTACGCCCTACTTCGTCCGCATTGGCGAACTAAAGGGGTGTACGCCGCACGCTTGTGTGGGCCCGTTTAACCGGAGCTCTCGTGAAATTCCATTTTGAAGGGAAATTTTGTGACATCGACAGCTACGGTGATTATTGACGTTTCGAAATTCAAACTCGGAAATAGGCAATAAAAATAAGCATGTATAACACGCCTAGTTAGCGAATGCTAACCGCGCTCTCAACTCCATTCGCAACATTCAGCCGGCCGCTCGTTAACAAACCCATTCAAATTTGAAGTATTAGTCGATTGAGGTAACATTTCTCGCGTCCTATCGCCACGAGTTCCAATTAGCGACTGGAGCTTGTCGCTTGAGTGGCGGTGACGTCACGCGGCTTTCATACGACTTCAATAACTACCCTCTTGACGTACCTTCAATAGCCGGCCACTCCACCTGGCCTTCATTAGGGACCTTCTCAATACATGCTGAGAACTGAAAAGACGTGAACCTACTAATTTCAAAATCGCAAGTTTTAACGAGAAAAGTTCTTTAGCTAATAACTAGGGAACTTGTGAGACCACGATATCATAGCCATAGTAAATGCGTGGGTTAATTTTTTTGTATTTAATTATCGCGAGGCTGTCACTGAACAAAGCGGCTTGGCCTTTTGTTAATAGTCGCGCCATAGACAAATCTTATTATGGAAATATTTTCAAATTAAGAACGGGCTCTGCTCCCGCATTATGCATCTCGACTGTCATCATTGTCTATGGGCTCTTTTTGTTCGTCCTCGCATGTCGAGGCTTTTCGACCACCGTTTCGGTTATTTTTTCTTTTCGTTTTTTTATCCGCTGTCCCGAGCGTGAATGGAGGGCTTTGTTTGTGCGTGTTTTATTATTAATTAGTGGAGTCTTTGTTCGTGGTAATTATTGTCTTAATAAGCAGTTCCTGCTCGAATGCGAAGGAGCGACGAAGAAATTGTCAACGAGTTTCGTTTTAAACTCAATTACAATATTAAAAGGATTAGGGCTTAGGGCTTCTGTTTATATTACTTACTTACGTGCCATACACTGCACGGACTATAGAATAACACACCTTGTTATAATTTCAAGGAGTCATAAAAAATATATTGAAAGGAGAGAGTCTGCCTCTAATTAATTTCTGCTATAAAACTTCTTACAAGCATGTGTTAAAGATAGTGCGGTTTACGAGTGTTATTTTTCACCCTCTCACTCGAGAGTTCTATTGCGTAATTATAATCAGTTTTCATTCGAAACAGTTTAACAAAACGCATACAGTGCCCAATGAGAGCCGTAATTAATTTAAGCTTTAGTGTCAGCCGCGATACTGTCGTTTATTTCGCATAATAAAGTGCTGAAAAGAAGACCCAGTTTAATTAGAGGTGAGGTACTTGCAGCGCGTCTGGATGATGCTCGTTGGGCGCCATTTTGCATAATTGGGCGTTGGAGGGAACGAAATTTATACGCCGGGCGCCAATTTACTTGCTAATGACGCGTCTTGCTATACCCCCTATTCGGTTTTGTTCGCATTCACTATTACTCGAATGTTTAGCTCCAACTATTGAACTTTAATCTTTTTATAATTTATACGACATTTTCATGAATTCAACTGAGATTTGTTTTTATAATTCCGCATTGACGAAAATGTATTTAATTGAATTTCTTTATTTATTTTGACTTTATAAAAACATATAAAAATACATTCAAAACGTCATTATAATCGCAACCTTCGCAACGTATTTTTGTTCGAGATTTTGCAAAGGTTTTTAATATTTTCCATAATGTATTGAACAATGTAGACATACGCTTAGATATCCTTCTACTTTATATTAGTAGTAAGATTGGACGCTAGGTTATGTTTTATGTTATGCTGACATACACTAGGAATCTACAATAGACATCTGTTTTGGTTCCATAAAGTAACATTCTTATCGATCGTAAATTATCCAATATATTAAAGATTAATATTTTGATCTTCATACTATGAATTTTGTTCCAGGCGGGCAAAATGGGGTTACCAGCAGGTAGCAGCTTGTCCTTATTCTGTCCCGGGGGGGAGTTGGGACAACCACCACCCGCGCACATGGGTATCCCGCCGCCATACCAGATAGATTCTAAACTTGGTGAGTATTTCATATTTAATCTCATTTCGTATGATGCCAAATACTTAAAAATGTATTGATTTTACATCTCTAAGCTTAATTATCGCTGACTGTCTAACTGAATTCTAGCGACAGCTAGTATTATATAAATTCTATATTATTTATAGTTTACAATTATTTGTTTATATTCCAGCGGCGGGCCTGGCGCGGACACCTATGTATCCCTTCCCTGGTGGGACGTACCCTTACCCCATGCTTAGTCCAGAGATGTCACAGGTCGCTGCCTCGTGGTTAGTATACTTACGTTATTGTAAAATAATAACCCAAAGTGGTACACGCACATTTCTGTGTCTGTTTAGTTGTTGATTTGTACATGCTATTTGTGCTCTGCTAGCATGTGCAGCTGAACCTGTTCGAAATTCTACAGAATTCAAATAATTACTGATATATAAATAGTAACGCAAAATGCTGATATAAGTGCTATAAGTAGTTATTGCTTTTTTGATTTGTTGAGTGTTAGCATACTCGATAGTAAAAACTTCTTTATCTGACTTACTACAGGATTACTTTCCCCCTTTTATATGTTATGTTTATAAGCTCCCGTATGTATTCTATTTTGAAAGAAATAACTATAATGGAAGTCTTAATAGCTAATAGCTTACTATTATTTCAGGCACACACCTAGTATGTATCCTATATCGTCGGCAGCAAGTGGGTTTCGAAGTCCGTACCCCACCTCGCTACCCATCAGTACCTCTAGTCTATCAAGGTAAGATGGGAAATCTTAGGCCAAAAAGGGCGTTACACTTCTATTACTTTTTAAAATAGAGTCATTATGCATAAATCGAGATGGTTTCGATTTTCATAAAACATTTAAAATTTGAAATTTCGTGGAACCGTCAATAAATATTATATCTATAAATTAGATATTTTAAAATTAAATGAAAGAAAACATTTAGCCAAAAATTACATTAAATCATATTTGTTTTTACATTAAAAATTACCTTTTGCAGTGAATTGTATCGGTTTTCGCCGACATTAGGCGGAGGCCTAGGGCTCGGCTTAGGACCCGCGTTAGTGCCTCCACCACCATCTAAGACTGACCTCTATACGCATCATTCAAGGTAAGTTTTTGAAAAAAACTCAGGACAACATTTTCGCCAACGGAATTCTTAAGATTTCTTAATTTATAACTGCAGTTCTACATTTTTTTAAACAGGTATGAATTACCTTCACAGAGATAAAATCATTTAAAAGATTACGATCTAGCCTAGAGAAAGACTAATGAGTAATTTACATCTAACTTAAATTGGTAAAGAATATATAATATAAGAATAGTGTCCATTAACACTTCTTACAGTCTCTAATAAAGGCCTGACAATTTTAATGTGTAATGTTTGATAAATCTGCTTATCTTATACTTAGTCCTAACATTGTATATTTTCAATATTAATGCCGACTCAAACACGTTCTATGAACTATAAAATTAGCTAATAGTCCCATAAATGCGTACGCGCACACAATTCGATATAAGACGCCAGTCACGTTGGCAATATTACGATTATGGCGACATGAATTCGAATTGATATGAGGTTTTCATCCAGTTTATCCCTTGCTTGATATAAATATGTCTCAAATGAAAATCATCAAGTTTATATTTACTAACTAAAATTATTGGAAGCCAATGAACTTTGATAGACCGTTAAACTTGAGAGGAAATTACTTTTCCATTTGATACTGGAATTTTTCGATACACAACCCTAGGTTATCTATCTTAATATATATAAATCTACTGTCACGATGTTTGTCCGCGATGGACTTCTAGAATACTTACCGATTTTAAATTAAATTGGCACACCGTGAGCAGTCTGGTCCAACTTAAGAGATAGGATAGCTTAGATCTTTAATTATAGTCTCAATTTTATGTTATTTCACATTATTTCTGTAATTAATTGACAGTCACAATCATCTGTAAACTTATACTGATACTTTTCGACTGGATTGAGTAAGTAATCAATAGATGGCACTGCTATGCTAAACCGTCAAACGTGTTATATAAATATTAATTTACTAACCTGAATGAAGCATACTTTTATTGTTTAAAACGCTTTCGATTATAAACATCCCCGCACACTGATATTTTTATTGAAATAAAAAAAATATTGCTAGAAATTACATTTATGGCAAAACTACGTTTGCCGGAAAAGGTGGATATATTGCAGTGGTAAATTTTAAACTACCACCGGCGTTCACCATTTAGCTTCATCACAAAGATCACTCTACTAATTTGCACCCACACAGCGAACTGACAAAATGTTCGCTATACTAATCGACATTGCCCAATTCCTGAGTTCTCTAAGTTAGAAGAACATTACATTTTTCTTAAAAAAAATAAAAATTTTTTGATTTTTAGGGTTTCGTATCTAAATCATACACACCTGGGAGTGTGTATATCCCAGGTGGATAGAATTAAAATTCCAAAATACAAGAGATACGCATTTTTAATATTTAAATTTATTATAAAACTCATAAAACTGAATATACAAATGTATTAATTTTTACATTTACTTATTTTTTTAACTTAGTATTAGTATTTATAAGATGCTATTGCAATTTAATGTATAATTAATCAATTTATTGTATAATTTAAATGACGAACGACTGTACCAGTTTTTATTTATTTCATAGTTAATTAATAGGTTTTCAAAGCTTTTTATAAGAATCCACAGAACCAGGCCCACCCTCAAATTTAAATAGTGAGAAGCGATAAAAATGTAAAACATAATTCGTCCTAGCATCTGTCAGCTTATCTTATCAGATCTACAGGGTGAGCGTGTAATAGCGACTGATACGAGCGATAAAATCACCCCTTAGATATATACAAAGCGTAATGGATAATAATAGATATTAGACTCTACATTAAAACGTTGGAATAAAAATTGCACTGCCACGGACCCGATGATGTGTCCTTTATTTTTAACGCTTTGTTTTCCGCTACGCACAAATTTCAAAATTTAATTAAATATTCATTTTAAAATAAATGTTTGTAATAAATAGATGTGTGTGATTTTAAATGTTATAGACAAGTTTAAATATACAAAATTTAGATAAGGAGAATTGAATTTGAAATTTTTTGTATCCGAGTTAGCCGCAATGGTCACCACGCAGCACGAGTCCCTGAACCCTGGTACGGTCAACTTGTTCTCATCATCAGTGCAAATCTATGTCTGGGTATAAATGTATAAACACAAGCTATGCTTTCCTTAAATGTGAAGTGTATTCCGACATTATATTACCATTATTAAAAATTAAATACCATCGTTACAGTATTAAAATATATTTCGTTAATTGTTTGTCTAATGTATATTTCCTAATTGATTGTAAATGTATAATGGGTAAGCAAATTTGAGATGTATTTACTCCTTAGGTTAGCGATAGGTTTTCCTGATGAGCGTAAACGTGTCTCATGATCGCTACAATCACTTAAAACCCCCGTAGCATTTCAGAAGTTAATTCAAATTTTAAAGTATCGTTACAAAGTACAATCAAATTTAATGTTTCATATGAAACGAGTCGATGGCATGTTATTTGTAATCTTACACCTTTCAACTCGTCACTCGTTTAATACAAGCTGTGTCGCTCTGACATACACAATCACCGCTACAGCTTATGTAGTGCTTTTGGCAGCGGTATAATCGGGGCTGAAATACTTTGCAATGGGACTTTTATATGAAAAACTAGCTGATCCGGTGAACGCTGTTTTGCCATACATGTGTTTTCAATTTTCAATTAATAAATAATAAATAAGGGTTGATCGTAGAAGGGTGAAAATTTAGGATTGTATGTATTTATGTATGTTGTATCATAAAAAAATAGAAACTAAAAATTTTGTCTAAAAAATAAAAAATAAAATTTAGGCGTGGACTACCCTTGACATTTAGGGAGATGAAAAATAGATGTTGGCCGATTCTCAGACCTACTCAATACGCTCACAAAGTTTCATGAGAATCGGTCAAGCCGTTTCGGGGGAGTTCAAGTTCGAAAATTGTGACACGAGAATTTTATATACGAGATGTCATTAATATTTGTGTATTATTTTCTGTTTTACTGGGGATAAGAAATACAATTAAACGTGATAAGAGATAACTTTTACTAGCAAGTAATATAACTATTTACGTTAAGACCAATTTGTGTATGTGTGTTATAATTTCTAATAAATACTAAATTATAAAGGTATTCTTAATACTTTTTTTAATAATCGTGTCAATAATTTTGGATGAAAACGCCTTCGCTCGTAACCCCGCTATAATTAACACCCAACCCAATACATAAAAGGCCCAGGTACACTCATGTAAATAAGCTGCTGGCGGAGAAATTTAATTAAGATGATATATGAGACGCGGACTAACGGGTACAGTCACGAGATCAAGATAACATTGGACCCAAGATAAATACGATAAAGGCTTCTGAGGTTATCCTTTGTTTTAGTAATTGTTTTATTTTTTTAATTGCATTCCAATCTGGAATACATCGCGATTCTGCTAAGACGTTAGACCAACTTTTTTGTACCAAATGTTTTTTTATTTAATATAGAGTGGACTAGCCTTAGTATCAAGTGTATGGTAACATTTTGGAAAAGTTTTTGACAGTCGAGACAGCTTATCGTAAAAAAACTTTCGACTCGACGATACCTCTCAAGCTTTCGCATAAGCGCATTCGATTTCATATGTTTTTTCTCATCAACTTTTGTCATCAAATACATGCAACGTTAATCAGAATACAAATGTTATTTACGAAATAAATGTCTGTTTAAAAGCTTCGTCTCTTTCTCTCAAATTGTGATTATGAAATGACACAAGATTATTCAAGTTAAAACAATGATTGATTCATTGTGGGGGGGGGGGTTAAGTAACTATATATATGAACAAACATTAATATACTCATTCACATACGGAAACAATTTATCGTGAACATTAATGTTGTTTCAGTGACGCCTTTTTAGAAAATTCCATTTTCCTCCCGAAGGAAGTGGCGCATTCATTTTGTGTATTCTCAGAACTAATCAAATGAAAAGTCTATATTTGACATGTCCAGAAACTAAGGCGTTTCACACACAATTATAGCTTCAAGCTAAAGATTTCGTTCAATTGTACTGATTTCTCGTCTGTTGCCTTTCAAATTGTTTTATAACCAAAGACTGCTTAAAAGTAACATTGTCATAATAAAATTTTAATTAATTATTTTTTATCTGTATAGCATAATATGATTAAATTTATATTTTTTCTTAGCCCACAAATCAGCCTTCATAGTCTAGTGCCCAATAATTAACGTAATATGAGTCGCTAAGCACAAGCTCATGTCTCTGGAAAGCAAAAGAAAATCCACTTGCTGGTCAGTCTTTAGTGTGTAGGCACCCTTATCTCGGTGACAATATATTTTATCGATTCTATTCCTGAGACCGGCGCGGGAGCAGACCGGAAGTCGTTATTTAGGGTTCTTGTTTCATTTGTAATTATTAATTTTATCTTTTACTCTACTGAGATTTATAGATAACTTTAAACATATCGAACAAGACAGTTTAAACAATTTTTGTGGAAGACTAAAATGGCTGCCAGCATAATTTCAAGCAACATTAAACATTATAAGAGTGAACAACTCAACAAATTCAATTTTCGAACGTCGAAACTAAATTTAAAGAGTCAAGTGCACGACCGGAAATACGTCTATTCCCAACCGGACGCAGCATGGTTTATTGTCTGTGTCGTTAACACCTAACTCGTTATGTAAACCGATTATCGATGTCGAGTTTTGACATTAGATTATAGATTAATCAAGTAAAGTTAATTGACACACCTTCCGTTCCGGTAAATAAATTTTGTTTTAGATAACATTAGTAGGTCTGCTTGAGAGTCACCCTATTAATATTTGAAATAATTTCATATGAATTCCTAACATTATTTGTATCAATGTACATATGAATTACAGCAGTCCTGGTGAGTCAACATAAAGATAAAAATAAAAACGATTTTAAAACTTGCGCATGCTTAATTCAATATTAAATTTACTTCTCATCTCACTGTTGCTAACCGTAAACTCTTACAAAACGCAATGTACTGCTAGATGGTAATTGAATTAATGGTTACGCATTAAAATATATATATTTAAATAAATATATATCATTTAAAGAAAAACACTTTATTAACGGATTTAAGTTATACGTGATCACGGTAGTCTACCGTAACCACGCACGCTGTAAAGTACGCGAAACGTCGGAATATTTAAAATAATGTAAATAAATATTGCAAAAATACATAACTTAAATCCATTAATAAATTGTTTTTCTTTAAATCAGTAACAGTTGTCAATAAATGACAATATTTTATATATAATGGATCCCATGCCTTATTAGCGACCAAACATTCCAGGTCACAAGAGAAAAGCAGCTCCAGTGACAAATCTTCGGAGCAGAGCAACAATAACAGCAAAGAACAGAATAAGAAGCCGCACATAAAGAAACCACTAAACGCTTTCATGCTTTATATGAAAGAGATGCGGGCGAAGGTGGTTGCTGAGTGTACGCTCAAAGAGTCGGCGGCCATTAACCAAATCCTTGGCAGACGGGTAAGTCAATGATCATTGATGGTTTTTGCTTCTATGTCACCTTAAGTCGCAAATATCGTGCGCTTTCTGATATTTGCTATAAAATTACAAATGTCATTCATCTCTAAATCTTGACAGGAATATATCGGTGCCAATAAAGCTCGTATGTTTCTACTAGTAATAAGGATTGACAACTGAAATGATCTTTAACAGGTATAAGACAGCAAAAATCAACATAAACTGATAATACCAAACTTTATGGACACTTTTTATGTATTATTTGTTCCAAAATGTGTTTAGCACCAACAGGATAGGAATGAAAAAACCAGTGATAATGGTCGCTTCGTTCTTTTTTAATTTTAGTTTTCTAACAAATATACACATAAAATATATTGATACCCATCTAAGTTATATACTATGAGCGTTTCTATTCAACATATAAAAACTAGGTGTCTATAAACTTTGGTCTCTATACTGTTTAATTTAATGATTTGATTTTTCACACCTGTTCATTTATTCCTAGAAGCATTTCAGAGTTTCTGTTATGATGTGCTCATTGTGAATCTTGTTAGGAATACGGTTCGTGATTAGGATAGGGCTGCCATTGTGAAGCTTTAAATTTAAAAAAACACTCAATCTTTATCAGTATATTGAGAACTACGCGAGAATATTATATAAGAACTCCTTGTTCTAATTCGTAATCAATATTTTGTGATAACTAATGAATAGAATTAAAGGTACTTAATAATTAGAATGTACAACCCTGAAGTGAATCGTTGGCAGCCCTAATCGTCCGACACTGATCGTGTAAACAACGAACTCGACTCGCAAGACAATGACTCGGCCGCCGGTGCCGTGGCCATATCTGCAATCTATTATAGATGTATTGAATAATAAGTAGTGTTCACAGTTTTATTCGCAAAGCAGTTGGGATATTTCACGTAAGCTTTTAAAAGCTAAAAAATTTGATTGCTATTCGCGTTTGATTTAATTTGCACTTCTTATTTTTATGCCGCAAATTGGTGGGAATCAGATATTATATGTAATATTAAATTTTTAAAAAATAATGTTACAAATATGTTAATGCTATAATGAGACGATCGAAGTGTACCAACTGCTAAGAATAATCTGTGGTTAACCTCGACAGTCTTCTCAGAACTGCGACGTTACGCTTCCAAGAAAGAAACATGCCAAGATAGACCCAGCAAATAGACCATGATACTTTTAGCTTAATGCGCAAAAATGTTTACATAAACACAGGCTATATCATCTTACTTGTAATGTTTGCTTTATTTTCAAAAACTTATTTGTAATAATATTCTTTGGATGATCGTATGATAGTTACTGAGTCTAGCTTGATGGTAATTAATGATATTCCTAACAAGAGCCACAATCGCTATTTCAACATCGATGGGGTTAACTAAATAACATTGAACGCAGTGGCACTCGTTGAGTCGCGAGGAGCAAGCAAAATACTATGAGAAAGCCAGACAAGAGAGACAGCTCCATATGCAGCTTTACCCCGGTTGGAGCGCCAGGGACAACTACGGTTACGGTTCCAAAAAGAAAAAACGGAAAAAGGACCGCGGTCCCGCTGAACTGGGAGGTATTGGACCTTGGTCGTGGACCCGACACGCGGGATGGGTTGTCACGTCGACGCTTGTGTACACTCGCTTTACCCTCCTTTCCGGAGCCACTCCTACTAACTCGCCCCGGGGCCGCTTGCCCATTTGGCTCCAGGGCTCCTAACACAACTAACCGGCTCGCTCACCCCTCACCCGTCCCTGTATGTGAGTGTGCGTGTGTGCGTGTTCTCTAATGTGTTAGTCCGGCGGCCGGTGGTGCCTGTGCTAGAAAAGCGGCCGGAACCGTTGTTCACCAAGTCGGGCCGCGCGCGGGGCCTCGTTCGGCTGCAGGCCCTGAGACGCCGCCCCGCGCGCGCTAGCTGTTGCGTGTTCTGTGTACTGTAGTCGTCGAGTGGTGTACTCGTGCTCCTAAATCCCCGATCGATCGGAAACTATATTGGTTTGATCTGTGTCGAAGCGCGACGACCGACCGCAGAATAGGTTCTGTGAGGAACAATTGGCCATTCTCATTACTGGGGCGTAGGTTCAAAATTTATGGGGCTCACTGCGGGCTGTTTTTCTAGCACCAGCTTAGGGCGCGGTCGCGAACAACCGTCGATGTGAATTCTCTTTTCTTTCCATATTGCGGCGTTCGTACAGTGGCATGCCCTTGGCCGCGAGGAACAAGCCAAGTATTACGAGTTGGCGCGGCGTGAACGCCAACTGCACATGCAGCTCTATCCCGATTGGTCTTCTAGGGCTAATACGCAAAGGGGCAAGAAGAGGAAACGAAAGCAGGAGACAACCGATGGAGGTATTGCCTTTCAACGACTGCAGCCAATCCTTTCCGCTGTCCTTCTCAATTCCTTGACAGTCAGACTCTAAAGGTTAAACCTGAACACCACCGACCGAGTTTCGTAACGGTCACAATTCCTGATTTCCTGACATGGTCAGCAACAGACGTCTCGCACGTAATTCTCGACGCTCAGGCCCAGTTAATGAGGTCAATTAATAAAGGATTAGCTAGAGACGTCGGTTGCCCTCTCCCGCCTCCTCCCGCCTGGCCGCACCCATGAGTTCAATTGCTTTGAACTTCGCTCCAAATAAACGGAGCGATGTAGAAATATTGCCGAATGTCTATGGTTGAAGGGGTACAAGGTTGTAGTTATGAGCATTATTATTTAATATTTATGGCATTTATTTATTTTGTTCTTTTAATTACAATGCTACTTATGAGAACTACCCTGATTAAGTGGCACTCCTTCGAAGGTTGTCCCGGTTTTTGGCTTTCCTGCTCCGTGCGCCTATGATCCGGGGAGCGTGCATGTTTAATACGACAACAGTCATATTGACGTCTTGAGTAATTGCTTCGCAGGGAGTGTTGATGTACAAAATAAAGGCTGGGACAGCCTTCTTAATCTAAACGAGTATGCTAAGGAGTAGTGTGAAGTGCCGTATGCATGAAGAGGTCCTGTTTTGCCATGTCACGTCAGGACTGGGACAAGGGACGCCGGGTCCGACTCGAACGAAAGCTGCCGATGCTTCTGTGTCTGCGGTGTTACATACAATGATATTGGCCAAATAATATACATTTATTTTGATTCCGGAGAACCTATTCTGCTTCAATTTGCTTATGAGCGTCAAATTTATTTGTGATTTTTTTCGACTTGTATCGTAGTTAGTGTTTTTGTTTCGATGCGAGTAGAGAGCTATTTTAAAACCAATGTTTTTTCCGTTTTACCCTTTTTTTCATTTTTCCCGATCCTGCCTTGCATGATTAACAAAGAGCCTGGTGTTTAGTGCATGTGGCTTACTGGTTATTCCTAGTTTAGCGTTATTTTAAGATGCTTACATTACAATTCAGTTTCTTTAGTGTCACTGGCGTCTTGGCCTTTGTAACCAATTTACATTGTCATTATTGCATTTACTGTGCAGACCCTTTAATTTGCTCAAAGAATATTTTTCATTTGCAATAATTTCATATAAAATTTATTAAAAGCTTTAATTTACCTGCCTCTTGAACATTTCATGTACATGATTTAACACTTAACGTGTGAATTTTCAGGGAATAACTTAAAGAAATGTCGAGCGAGATACGGTCTCGATCAGCAAAACCAGTGGTGCAAACCTTGCAGGTGGGTTGTATGAAATTTCTCTTTTTATTTGCTTTCAAAACAAAATATCTTGAAAGTCTTACGCCTCTCGGTTATTATTTCAATTTATATTGTTTCTATGTGGAAAGACTTGGCTTATGTTTGTCTTTATTTTTTCATACTTGGCCAAGACGAGCCTTGTCGTAAATTATTTTGTTTTAATATTACGATTGGATATTTAGTTAGACTTATTTTTATGTCGTTGAAAGAAGATGTCAAATTGTTACGCGGCTCTTAGCATTAAGGGTTTTGAATTATGCGACGCTAATAATTCAGAAAATGTGTCTTTTCACAAAGAAATAAGATGTAGAAAGAACCGATATAGATTTTTTTGAAAGTAGACAAAGTGTGGACGATGTAGTTATAGGTCTAGAGAAGATAGTTGTTAATAAGATCAGAGATGGGGCAATCATTTGTCGACAAAAGCTTTCAAAAAAATCTTGACACATTTTCTGAATATAGCTCGCTTATAAGGGTCATCGAAAAATACGTAGAATAGTTAAGTGTTTTATCGAAACTGTTACTTATCGAAATGTTTTTTCCACTCATGATTGCCGCTTCTCACGGATCGATGCTGGATTCTGCTGGCACTATTGGTGATATAATAACTATCCAACAATTACATTTTTGCCGAACACCACTTGACTCGCCTTCAAATCTTTTACGATATCTCTTTTATGCGTTTGCATCCTACTAATCATATAACTATCTTGGTTTCTTTACTACCAATTTCCACCTCATGTTTCTCACATCTCGCTTGACGTTCGATTGATCTAGTCCTGAGTCAAGTAGTGTAATGGTATCAGGTGGGTTAGGGCTCCTCCGACCAGAGCCGGCTACGCCCCTTCCTCCGGCTAGCCTGGTCGGAAGTCCGCCACAGGAACCCACGTATGTGAACCTCTAGTGCCGGCCAACCACCGCCGCTGGAAACACGGTCAGTTTGTAGTGCGCCAGTTGGACATCGCTTTTGTGGCATGGTCTTAAAATTCTTTGTTGTTTTTATAAGATTTGACTCAACAGCTTGACGATTTGAGGCTTTGAGGCAAATGCTTGTGTGTTACGTTGTTTACAAATGACTATTATTCATTACAGTGATGATTATATCTGCGCACACATACGTAAAATTTCTGGATTTTTGTTTAGCAACCTCTTGAATGCATTTTATATTTAATTTTCATTTAAATGGTCGTTTTGCTTATACCATTTATTTAAGTGAAAATATATTCGTCGTTGATGATTAATTCAATCTCTAGTTTTTTTGTTTTTATTTTCTTATGCGGCATGAGTGTCAATTAGTTTTTCGTGTGTTTGTTTTAACAACTTATTAAGCATGTTTTTAGTTTCGTATTTTGTCGTAGGTCGTCTCTAAAAAGTAGAAGAATTGTTAAAGACCTACAGTAGTGGTTTGAAGTGTCACCATAGGAAAAATTGTTTATTCGGTTAGACAAACGAAGTCGGACTACACTGCCTTCGTGATTCAGTTTATTTTAAATTCCTATTGGTCCATAAAATAACTATTACTGTATTGTCGACCGCATTATTTCTAAACAATAAAATCCTAATGTTAACTGACTAATGGCAATGTTTCAGGCGGAAGAAGAAGTGCGTGCGCTACATGGAAGCCCTCGCAGCGGCCGGGGGGACCGTCCCCCTGCCCATGCAGACGCCCCAGTCCCCCTGTTCTGAAGAGGATGTCAAACTGGAGGAGATGTCTGACGCCTCCAGTGACGAGGCAGACACTCCACTCAACTCAGCGTCGAGCCCCGGTGGGCTGAGCGCCCTTTCTTCCCTCGCTTCACCGGCCTCGGACCACCCTCCCCCTCCACCCCGCAACCCCGTCGGCACAAACCCCCGGGACGCAAATAATCCCCTCTCTGTGAATCAATTAACTTCCCAAACATGGCCACGCGCGGCGCAAGCTAGGCCGGGCCACGAAGTGATATCTGTGTCATAGTGTTGGACGTCCGGTGCCAGCCGACGCACAAATGCGAAAGATCGTGGACCGGCGTAAATTGTGAATTGACTGTTTTAACGTATGCCCTCCGATGACTTTGATTCGAATGCAACTATCGTCCACATTTCTTGACTGGATTGCATATTTACAATTCTTAATTTATGTTTGATTTGAATTGCACTAATGTTCTTCTGAGATATGTGGATGGTAATTGGTCGTGTTATTCGTACTTGTACCATCGGATCAAAGTCATTATTGAGCATACGGTGTTACGTTTTCTGGACCTTAGCTGTGATCAGTCGTAAAGTGTTGTGTTCAATGCCATCTGTTTGTTTGGTCCGGAACTTGGTTGTGATAAAAAGTACCAAGAAACAAACTCTGGTTACAGCGTTATTCAAAGGTTATAATCGGGTGCTAATCCAAACGGGTTATATATGCTTTTTAGAAATACCCATTTGTGTGAACATTTATTTTAAATTCAGCTTAGAAATCAAACATATTCTTTTTACAATATGAAATAGATTTGTAAGCTTTCTGGCCTAACTTTAAACCCTACCCCATGTGAGGTATTTCTGAAAAACATGCCGTTCTCTAATCAAAATATGTACATTAGTATAATCTAATATTTGAAAAACTATTGTAAAATATAAAGTAACAATACCATATTAGTCCCGATAGCAGTCATTTCAACTGATCTCAGATTTGTAAGCACATCAACATAGTTTTCTTTTCTCTTTCCAAACTTGAGTCCATTGCAAAGTTGTCACAAACGTGATTTGATATTATTTAAAAAGTACTTATTTCCTCTACTGTGTTTATCTATTTTCTGGAAAATTCTGCATGTTAATGATTAGCATTTTAATATTTTACTAGAACTTTGTATTAAAAGCATAAGCGCTACAATTTATATTAGCTTTAGTTTTTGACAAATGGCAATCCTAGTCTAATATGTCATCAGACTAGTCATGCCTTCAGTGCCATTTATAATTTATGTGGCCAAACGCCGACATTATTAATTTTGGACTCTTAGTTCGGATATTTTTTAACCGGATGATATCGAATCGCACAGTTGTTATTCTCTGTTCATAGACAATGTGTTAACGTTTATTGGTTTTGTTACTGATGTTCGTGTTTCTTACTTATGCTTATGTTTCTTAGATGTATGGACCAAATTTATATTCATAAGCATTAATAGAGATACAGAATGTTTCTATTTTAAAGAAATGCAATTATTTATTTCACATTTCAACTAAAATGGGTTAAATTTGTTTTATATGGAAACATAAAATTGAAATTTCTAAAATGTTTTTATATTATTTCACAATGGATTCTTTGGATTTGATATGTCATGACACATTATCTGTGGACAGATGGGCTCACGCGCCATCTTGCTCTCTCACAGATTAGCAATCCTAACCTCAACGGCCTGCACTAGAAGGTTCCAGATAGTTTTAGACCTTAGTTTATGGTCCTTCGTGTGCGCATGTATGATAATATTTTAAGGTAACGCGAAGGGCACCTGTTTTTCCGTTGTGCGGAATCGTTAGACTGTCTTAGGTTAGAATAGGCACATTGTATGAGTGGTTAATGATATTTCATAAAAAATGCTTTTTTATCGACCGTATTGGCTTAACGGAT
Organism: Pontia daplidice; assembly: GCA_963693355.1. NCBI lineage: Eukaryota > Metazoa > Arthropoda > Insecta > Lepidoptera > Pieridae > Pontia > Pontia daplidice. The sequence goes on along the minus strand of CAVNZL010000007.1, from coordinate 3,701,838 downwards.
GGATTTTATGTTTCTTTTGTATGTTTTTTTAAATTCTACAGTTTATATGGAAGAGCATTCGTTATGAAATATCAGTGTATATTATGTGTAAGTACATGCGGTAATTGTATAAAGTAGGTTAACTAACTGTGTCATATTAGAGATAAGTGTACTATTCTACTTACATATTCATATTACTGCTATATAAACAAAGGAAATTTTAAAATAATAGTTGAAATAACGACTCTTTACTTTCCTTACATATCCTGTGTATAACTTATTTTAAATGTACATAAATGTGTAATTGATTTTAGACATTCTTTGGTGAAATTGCATTTACTATTGTAATAGAATGTGCCCGCGTATGTTCGTTGTCCACAACTTTTTTGTTAATTAATTTTTTTATTGTTATTATTAAGAAGTTTAACATTGTTGATGGCAATATCAAACAAAATAACAAAATTATGTGAAATATCATTAAAAATTTACTATTGACAATCAGGAAATCACTGACAAATATACTACAGGATATCAATTTAAATCAGCTTGACTTTGCATGAATATAATGTTGTGCAATACTGGAATTATTATGGGTACTGTATATTTTTATGTAATGTAGCTTTTTCCGTAAAAGTACGTTTAAGTTTTTTAATTGAAATTTTATAATTTCGGATATTTTATGTTAAGAAAAAGAAATATTTTCGTTTTTTATATAAACGTGGTGCGGCATGTGCCAAAACAGTTTGCAATGTAATGGACAGTAAATTTATAATCTGTGCCAAATTGAACATTGGGCTTGCCCCATACCTCTTAAAGCTCTTAAAACTTTATGTTGATAGATTTTATAGGTTGTTTTTATTGTTAAGATGGTAATGACAGACGGCATTAAGCCAGCTATTATTTTTTTGTAGGGAAAATTTGTCAAATTAGAAAACTCAATTATTAGGTCTGGACCCATATCTTGTGTTCAGTTGAACGAATATTATTTTAATAAACAATATTAAATTGTATTTATGTGTTTTATTAATACACACCGGACATTCAATTATATTCATTGTTTCTTGATGTAGTTAAAAAACATTTCAACTTGTACTCACGCCATCTATGAAAAAGATATCAAAATAATTTTCTAATAATTGTAATTTTTGGTGCTGATTAAATTAGCGTGGTCAATTCTTATTTTATTGTTTCCCATAAAAGTCTTTTTTCAATCAATTAATAAAGTCATTTTATTCAACCAATTATTAATACAACATGCATCTGGCATATTGTACTGCACTGATTTTGTAAATTGAACCTTTTGGACCACTTTATTTTTCAATTGATAATTCAATTTCAATATTGTAAATTCTAACTAAATGGCAGACTCAAATGGGTACGTCGTAGACAAAACTTATGTTAATCATTTTATGAAATGGCCAACTTAAAGTCAATATTTATATCATAACATAGAATCTTTCATGTAAAACCATTACTGCTGTTATGTTTTGTTCCAAACCGTCGGGAAATATTTGAAGTTGAAATTTATTTGAATAAGCCTTATTCGAAAAATATTTGCTATTACTTACACCACAATTGTACAATACCAATTTTAATTTCGATAAGTATCCCAAATGATACAATAAGGTATAAAAATAAAACTTCATTTATATTTTCTAAATTATGATAATATATTTGAAGTTTGAACATGTAATGATTTATGTATTAATTAGGTATTAATCTACTTTCTAATACACGGATTGAATTTAATACTAGTAAAAATATCACACATATTTCTCTAACTCTATAATAATTAAGGAGTACAATTAGTAATACATTTGTAATGAAATAATACAAAGTTTATCTTGGTCTGTGATTATAAATATTTTGAATACATAGTTGACTAGAAAACACACAAGCAAAAAACAGGAAGCTATTTTAGCTTTCAGCAACAAAGAGTTTTGGCAATTCAGTTTCAAGTCTAATAACTCTAACTATTGATGACAAATGCCAACTATTATAAACCCCTTCTTTTTTAGTGTCATAAGCTTCAGGAGCTACAAATGTACTATAATATGAGATCAACTCATGTGATTGATCCCCATCTAGATCTGCTATGGTTAGAGATCTTTCTTGGTATTCTAAATCAGGCTGACAAATAGGCAAAGGTGCATTCACTTGACCTCTAACACATATTTGTAGGATATCAGTTTGGCTTACATTAACATGTATGTATGTTTGCAGTTTATCAAATGCAACCAATACTATTCGTTCTGATATATCATGGGCCACAAAATTGTCATACTTTATAAATGATGATATAGATTCAATGTTGACAGTAGGCTTATGATAAAATATGTCATATGGATTTTTGGGGCTGGTATTAAGTACATTATACCTTATCTCATCAAATTTGAGTGCACCCTTGGCAAGGTGTGCACTATTCCACTGTCATAATTTTAAAACAAATCCTCTTATAGAGTTTGGGAAAGCAAAATAACTGGGCTTCATTGCATACACATGATTGGCTGTGTACTCCCATGTGACGTTAGTTGTTCCATTTCTTTCTAACAGTAATTTCAAATTTACTTTACATGTTGCTGGACATTCACCATAATTTTCCACTTTCAGTTTTCCAGGTCCATTAGTAAATGTTTGCTTTGTGTTTCCAATACTTTTCTTCAAACTTAAATTTATTTTTTTTGAAGAAAAGGTGCCTGGAGACGTATCATTTGTAAAGTGGTCCAGTTTTAAAAGTTTGTGATACAATTCTGTGTAGATGATTTGTCTTACTGCTTCTGATGATCCATTTTTACAAATATAGGTGATGTTTCCAGTTTCAGAAAGAAGCTTTACTGACAAGCAATTATCAATAGTAATTGGATCCCCAATAATGTTACCTGTTGCGCCTGATATAATCAGAAGAGTGTTGTGGTTTGTACTTGGGTAAAAAGTTGACACAGTAGCTAAGTCACTTACCTTGTCCTTATCCATATCTTTGATTATAATTGGAAAATCAATGGACACAATGTTACTGAAAACTTTACCCTGCTTATGAATGTACCAATAATAAGTACCATACAGAGGATTTAATGTAGCAAGTAATCCTTCTGTTCCTGATATGATACAATCTTTTTGCTTATCTTTATTGACATCAAGAAGGTTACAATTAATTTCCATAGGTATTCTGCTTTCACGGGTGTACCATCCAACTTTACCAGTATTCCCAACAATGAGTAAAACACCATTAACATTATCATTATTATTTTTGTTATTTTTCATATGATTTCCACGGTATATAAAAATGAGATTCTTAGTTTTAGGAATAGCTCCATCAACAACTTGCACAGCACCAGAGAGCTCTATTTCATCATATGGTAACTCCCAGTCAGTACTTTTGTCATGCCATTCATTATTACTACAACTACCAACATCTGAACATGGAATACCCCACAAGAAAATAATAACAGTGAAGAGGCATAATACTATTGACGCTATAAAAGCACACCTTCGCGGGAAAGACATTTTATTAGAGACATCCGATTGTAAGAAACTTACGTTATCCATTGTACTCTCTAGTGTATTCAGATTCGTATTATAATCATCTAGGTCACTCATACTGTAGTTTTTAGAAGATTGTAAACCAGTGTTATAATCCAAATTGCTGCTTTCAGAGGGCTTGATTTTAATAGAATTATGAAGTTTCTGATCATCTTCAGATTCTGAATCCGATATTACTTGCTTCAGAGGCGCGTAAGTTGCGCCGTTTCCATTTATTGACATTGCGCTAAAGACAGGGTAGTTTTACATGACTGAAAAATATATAGTAAAATATTTATAACAATATAACACCTAAAATGAAATATATTTCTTGTACATAATGTAACTCATGTTTTGATTCTCAAAACGAAAAATCAATAATATAATGGAGTACCTACTATATACACATTTGACAAACACAGTTTATGTGCAATTGTCAACAACTGTCGTCTGTACAGATTACTGCTTTAGTAGCTGGTTAGCTAGCTCGGACCTTGGCGCTCATGAGATAATTAGATACCTCTCAAGGCTAAAATTTAATGCTATGTTTTTGTAACGTTTTAATTTCCCTCGAGAGGAATTCCCCCACTAGATCTGAATTCTAAATCTTAAATTTTCCGGTATTTCAGGTGTTGCCAAGGTATATTATGTCATTTCATCACTCAGATTAGCTCGAACAAAAAGCCAGTGAATAAAAAATATTAAAAAAAGAAATTTGATGAGTTATATTTCATTATTACGTCCCCCTTCCAATCTACAGAAATTTGACCTCAACGGTTTTATTATAAGAGTGTAATATTAAAAAAAATATACATGTACATCTTATAACTGAGTACAAAACTGTTCACTATTATTAACCTCTTCCAGCTACAACGAAATAGGTCCATCTCAACACTAAGCCTATTTAATACTTCATTGCTCTTAGGGGCCTTATAAATGGAGGCGAGTAGCATGTCCAACAATTGCGCCTCAGTTTCCTGCTTGAAATCCGCAAACCCAGTCTCTCCAATACATTATGCATGTCGTCGTTATCACCGTTCTGTTAGAATTCGAAATAAAAATACTGACATAGCCTAGGTTACACTCCATACAGTCTATTGTAGAGGAAACGAGTGAATTTGCTTTGTATTTTCTATAATATGATGACTATAATGAAGCAAAAGCTACAGTAAAATTGTGTAGGACAAATTAAATTCCTCTTTTAAAAGTAATAAGAGCTAAGAGCCCTGTTCGAGCTACAAAACTTGGAGAGAATATATCTATATAGATATTATCTGCATAGCAGCACGGCGGTCATTAGAACGGCCATGAAGAGGTGCAGTGGACGCTGGTGCTCAACGTCAGGCACTGTCCATGCTACAACCGTTCCTGACAGCGTTTGATTTGGGTAACTATTGACTTAAAAGATACCGTTGTTGTTGTTGTTGCGGTCCTACAGTATCTAGATGGTATGAAGGACCTTGACAACGCCACACCATCCTGTTCTCAGCAACTGCCATGGATTCTGACCAACTCAGCCCTTGTGCTCGTAGCTCGTCGTCAATTGTACGCCGTCTAACGGTTTCCAATTGAAAGCGAGGCCAACTTTGTTCTCGGCTTCATTTCTGATCGTGTGGCCAATCCATCTCCATTTTCGCAATAAGTACGATTTTTTATTCGATTGGGATATTGTTAAGCATGTTCAACAGATTATTAATTAATAATTAAATAATTTAACGTAATTTTAAATAATTTTTGTGTTGTTACCCTCGACGGAACACTGATCACAGGGTTGGTTACCAATTCATTGAAATAATTATGTATAGTTATAAGTATTCTTCATATATATGTTTGGGGGTGTGATGGCACTGAACCACGAAATAAAACTACACATAAAGGCAGATATTTTTCATATAAATTATTTGCATTTCTTTTCATACATTACTTTACAAACATTTACTCTATTATGTCACACTTATTTTAATTGGTGCTTTAATCTTAAAATAAGAATTACATGCATATTTGAGGCTGAACCACTGACATCACTAATGAAATAAAAAATATCAGTGATTTTTGTCTGCAAATTTCCACAATTCAGTATAAATTAACATGAATCCTTTTAGAATGATTGTATAACAGTTTAGTAATAAATATTGGATGCCAATTTTGTAACATGAAAAATGAATTTTTTTATTTAGTCATATTTATGGAGACTATTATCATAGGTACAATTTATACAGTGAATGTCACTTTCTATATACTTATTGGAACCATTAAATGGCCGATATACTTTTCGACATATACTAATTATAATAAAATTAAGCAATAAATAGGAATATGAACAAGAACTATTTACAAAGTCAGCCTCAAAAACAATTTTCCACCTTAATGGCACATTTTGTACAGACAATTGTGATACAGATGTATTAAATAAAAATATTGGTTGTCTACATTCAGTGTACCCTCTATGCTAAAACTATTAAATTTTGTTTTCCTTTAAACTAAGTTTCATTTTATATAAATAGAACATGTTCTTGTATAGGAACATAAAATTAGCATTTAACCTAAGTTAGTAAAGAAATAAATAATATAACTCTAAATAGTGTGATGTTGCTTAATATAATGGACAAGAACGGGCATTCAGATTGAATAACATGCATTCACATCAGTCTTGCATTACATTATATACAGAAAAACCATTTTTACTCTAATCAATACTATCAAATAATACGTTATAATTGTTAGTTAAGGAGCCTGCCTTATTCCTAGCATCCTGTACTAGTGCAATTTGCTAATACCCTAATATTTCGCTATGTAACAGATCTATGTTAGATTGAGTAGGCATATTCGCCGAGGTATTCAATGAGTGTGGAGGGAAGGGGTAATAATCTATGCTTCGGAGCAGTCCAAAGTTTGGGAGTTGAGGGGTTGGAGTCCAGCGCTTTATGTATCGCGATTCGAGCAGAGTGTAGGAGAGTAGGAGGGGATTTTCTTAGAGGATTTTTGAGGAGAACTGGGGAATGCGCGCATCCCTCTCGATCCACCCATACAGTGCCCGCTGCCCCACGCTCTCCAAGTCGCGTGTAGTGTTGAATTAATTCGATCACACATCGAAATCTTGGCATAAACCTGGCGAGCGGTCTGTCGCAATCGAATCTGAAAAATAAAGAAAATATTATGAAATACATAATAATCGGTGCAACTAAGAATTTTTTAATATTGTTTTAATAAGAAAATATTACTAAAGTATCCAAATAAGTACATTACTGCATAAAAAAATTTCTCTACTTTTATCAAATTCTTTGTCTCTTTCTCTCAAATTGTGTTTACAGTTATGAAACATATCAACACGCAGTATTTATTTATCAAATGTGAGATTACTGCGTAAAAACTGTTTTATAAAGTGCCCTGATAACCACTTCCAACTTATCATTATAAGAACACTCATAATCTAAAATAAATAATGATATCAGAGGCCAAATCTCTGCATAAATAAATGTTAATTCACTGGCCCTCACGGATTCACTCGGTTTGATTTAATACTTGGAGCCATAATAGAACTTTCATGTCTTTCACACCCTTAGCGAATGGATAAAAAAAGGTCTATGTTAAATCCTGAGTGTTCCAAATTACTCAAATTCTCAATAGTTGTCTACAGAACATTTTTCACCAATTTGAGGCTAAAGGTTAAAAGGGGTAAAATCATTGTTTATTGAAGTACATAACTGAATAGATATATATGACTACCACATACATAAATAAGCACTCACATTTTACTTTAAAACTATATTGCATTGTATTTTTCTACAAGAATTAAAGAAGAGACATGGAAGGTTTTTGAATAAAAAAGAAGTAACAATCCTTACCTAAAATAACCCTGTTCATAGTGCATCCGTACTGAGGTTGGACCTCTCTCTGTTTGTACTGATAGTGAGAAAATGAAATTTCTATCCCTAGAATCCCTTATCACAAATGCTCCAACACTAGCATCCTTCAAGAGGTTCCTTGCTCCCTGAAAGTAAAGAAAAGAGTTTTATTAACAACAATATTCATTTACTTTAAAATGAAATGTATGGCATAAGCTTGTAAGTAATATTATTTATTTTCGTTTTTGGCTTCTAATTTCAGTATCTATACAACTTTTGAACCCTGTATGATACTATAATTAAGTTTCATTATGACAAATTAATAAATGCAAAGTATTATTTAGAACCGACACTTGCTTCAGTAGTCTCTTACATTAGCTGATATAATATGTTATTAATTACATATTATATCAGTCGGTGATAAGGTCTTATCAGTTAGTATGTTAACTTTTGCTAGGAAATCAACATAATGCAAATTATCTGTATGTCTCTTAAAATATGAAAATAATGAACATTATTGACGAAGACTTTGTTACTAAGAATTTGATTTTTGTTCAGTAAGTTCATTAAAAAATTTGTTGAGTTACTTCTTTTAAAAATAACTGCTTGGAAAATGATAATGGCTATAATAACACTAATCAATTATACAAATAACTGATCCCACAATACAGATTAAAAAACTAATAAAAAAAAATTAAATTGGCTTCTTTGTATTTTAAAATGGATTTTAGTAGCTTGTATATAAGTACAAAATTATAAGAGAATTTGAAAATATATAAGAATATAAGTTGCTTACCTGCCAATCCAAATTGCCATAATACCACCCAGACAGCCGGAGTGCTTTGAGTGTATCTTCCAGCCGTTTAAGTTCTTCATTATAAGGAGATGGCAGTGGTGCCGGTACTGTGTAGAGTGAGTGAGGCAAGTAGGGCTGTATCGTGAAAGGTGGTGTCAATGGTGTGAGTGCCTTAGAGCAAGACAGAGAGAGGTGTAGTTCATGCTTGCAGTTGGGACAGCAAGCTACACCATTACACCAGCTGTTAAGTGGCACCCCAACCTCAACACAAGCATCTGTAAAAAGATTTCAAAAATTAACTCATTGTTATATATTTTTTTGAATACTTAAAAATAAAATGTAACCTACAAAAACTAAATTTTTATGTCTGTTACATCATGTAGTTATGCCTTAAATTAGAGGAAAACACTATTTTCCTTTGGAATGGATCTGCCATTGCATTGATCCATTGACAATTACTGCTATCAAGAGGTACTGTAAACCTTTTCCTTGTCACAAGAATAGCGTTTTGTGAAAACTGTTTTCAGTTAAACATTTTAAGATAATTGAAATAGAAAACAAAAAACAGTACTATGTAACTACAAATTATATCAATATCTATTATTTCATTACATTAAGTATTTTTTATGTTTTTAAGACATCATTTAATTTCATTTATTAAAAAGAGGCTTAGCAAAATACAAAAAAAAAATAAGTTAGATTTAATAAGAATGTATATTTTAAATAATATTAAGTAATTATAATACTCAAAACTTAGGTTATAACGTTAATAAATTAACCTCAACTTTTTACTAGACAGTAGACATGTTTACATAGTAATTTTATAGAGAATAACTTAGTTAAAAGTTCCTAAACATAGTTTTTTATAAAAAGCACTCACTTTGCGATGGTAATGTCGCAATCGTCATATTTAATGGTTGTATTTTTGCTTCTCGCCTTTCAATCAAACACATTTGCTGTTTTGGTGGATTGTTATTTGTTCCACCCGATTCCTTTTCAGAGGCCACGGTTTAAAAAATAACCAACACAAAAGAAAAACTTTTTAAAATGTCATAAAATATTATTTCATATTGCAATATATAACACTAGAAGGTTATAGTGAAATTTTCACAAACAACTTTCACTGATATAATTTCACTGAAGACTCTCGCCTTCGGGTTGGGCGCCAACGCCAAACGACAAGAACGAAGAAACCGAATTCCAAAAATATGGAATGTCAAACACAAGCCTTGAACTTTTTATGTCACTAATTTTGTACATTAAACCAAAGACAATATGTGAAGATTAAAATAAGTTACGGTTAGATATTAATTGGGTTTAGGTTATTTAGTAAATTATACACACATGAACACTCCGGAACGGTGAAGTTAACACTGACAATTGTGATGTATGAGGGCTAGAGATTTAAATGTGTGACCGGCAATTACTGTAGTAAATACACACAAGAGTAACTACTAACTACAGTTGTTAAAACTTTTAACTTAAAAGAGGGGATCGCGTGGGAGGATAGACACCTCTCAGTAACGCTGACGCTACGCACACTAAACGAGCGGCGAGACTGCTGTCTTTGGCTCGAATGCGAACAGCGAATGACGAAACACGGGCGTTGAGTACTGAGTAGTTCTGAGAACTCATTCACAAACTAATAGCATTAATCTTGGTATCTATATTTATTCATACGCTTGCTATCTTTATAGTTAATAATATTGTTTGTGCGTCTCCTTCGGTTTAACGTTTAATGAATTTAGTTCCATAACAATAATTAAAAACATTTCTAATTGTATGAAATACGTATTTCAAAGGAAGAATAATACTTTTAACATGTACCTATAATGTATAATTTATTTATAAATACTTGCACGTTAATATAAACAAGCTGAATACTAACAAAACTGAGAGATGTTGAATAGAAATATATATCGAACATAACTCATTGTATCCAGACATAAACGCAGGTGTTCGGTTAGCATACGAAATTCGGACGTGCCATAGAGAGCAAGTTCCCTGTAGTGCGATTATATTTGGCGTTCTCAGAATCCCCTACCTGCATTCAAAGCTTTCACATCCACGTACCATCTGCTATTTGTGTGCTCACACGTAGGCAGCTGTGCACAATTTAATGTTATAATTATTTTCCATCAGGATCCTCTCTCCTTGCAAGATTAAGATTAAGAATATTTAAGAAACCAATAAAAAAAAGTTTTGGAAACGTTAAAATTTAAAATAACTAAATCGCAGCACTCAATATCGGACCTCTTTCAGACAGTAAATATGTATAAAAAATAATATAAATCTATAAAGATTTTTTCTTTAAATTAAAGAAATATATAAATGAATTACTGTCACGAATTACAACTATATGTTAAACGTAAATACTTAATCAGATTCATAAATAAATACAATGCTCCAGAAAAACAGCGTCTATAACTAGGATTTGGAAAACTATATTATTTAAATATTCCAAAACTTTCTCCTGGCCACTTCGAGACGTCGCGTTCAAACAATTATTCCAACATTTGAATTTTAAGTAGGCACATATGTATTTATGATCTAATCCCCACACGTCTAGTCTAAAGATTTCGGTTTGTGCTAAACGTAGCATAAAAATATGTCATATAAAGTAGATATCAATAAATAATAAATGGAGAATAATAATTAATACGATGTTTAACGGGTTTTTAACGTTAGAATTTACACCGTTAGGTTTTTTTTTTCATTAGAACGAATATGAATTTCAATCTCTAAGAGTTTTATATATATTTATTCGAGAAATCTTATAATTTCTAATCGTTGTTTTGATATCTTAAAATTTTTCTGCTGAATATAAAAATTACTTAAGACTTAAGTCCGGAAACGGTAAATTATACCTAAGTACCTGCTCCTGTTTGGGCTCTGTAGTCTAATAAAAAAATCATTAATTTTTTTCCTAAAAGTACACCACGACGTGTGTACGTGAAAGAAACTATGTGTGTGTGAATGTTTTGCTTTATTACAGAAACAATGAATACAGCTTCTGTTTATTTTGTTATTTATAGAACTAGGAATTAAAATAAATGCTAAATGGCTACAAAATAAGTTAAACAAAAGAACTCTCTTGCACTTTGGCCTAAAGTATATGGTTAGTTTAATATAACAAAAAATATCGATAATCTTATTTCTACTCGTATTATGATAAATAATACAGAAGTCTTTATCTATATTAAGACGTAAACGCGGCAGTATTGTATTTAAATAAAACAATATAGAAAGTCGCACCCACATTCTGCCTTCGGATTGTATTGTTTGTGCGAGGATTTCTTGAAATTCTATGTTGTATGACAGTATCTTTCTAAGAATCGCCTTTGCCGCTATTTACGTTGTTTTATTATATGTTACATTCTAAAGTTCTTTGGACTCTGCTTTGTTATTAAACTAATTATCAAAAAAAATATGTATTCCATCATATTTGGTGTTGCCTCATGCCTTTGGAGACGGATTGTCAAAGGACTTAATAACTTTTTCCACTGTCTTACAATCGTCCGCTTTGAGGTAGATTTCGTGTTCGAACACCCAGTTTCAGTTCAAGTCATAAATGTTCTATCAGATCAGGACTTAGTGCTGGCCAGTCCATAGTCTAAATACCAACTTCATTAAGGAACAGGAAAGTAAAAGTAAGTTATCCCTAACAAAGCCTTCGCAAGGTCAGCTAATAGTATATCAAATATGTGTGCGCCCAGTGTCCTGTTTGTGTTATTTGTTTCTCCTTGGGTTCGTCATTTTGATCTTGAACCGCCAGCAACAGTTCGTCATTGATTCAATATTGATCCAAATGGAGTTTAGAAGATGGTATCTTTAACTTATTCAATGCATGAGACTTTTACTTCTGTTTGTTTTCGTTTCGGATAAACCAATATTAATTTGTTTCAATCTTAAATTAGTTTACAGTTCAGTTTAATTAAATTTAATTGAGTTGAGTTGCATTATTATTTTCATGCAATTTTTTGCCCCACACCTATATTTTACCGGGTTTTAGCTTTTAAGAAATAAATAATTATATTTTAGCATAGAGATGTTGTATCTTTGTCATTTTTAAACGTATTTTTTATCAGCTAGGTAATTGGGCGATATTATCATGTAGTCATAAGAAGTTTAAATTGGTTAGCCACGAACATTGCACTTTTAAATTTACACAACATCCGACAAATCGTTCGCGGAAACCACTTTAATACAATATTTCAAATTACGTAAAAGTTTTTGAATTATAAGCAATACACAGAAGTTGTTAATCCCTATACAGTATTGATTTTTCGAAGAAAAAGGTTTTGTTTCATTGTACCTACGCAGTTATATAAACAGAGTTTTCCACATTCGAAATTGAACGAAATTTTGAACAAACATTTATTTATTTATTTATTTATTTATTTCAACACGCAGTACAATATCTTACAGGTTAAAACCTAATGCGACATTGACGCTTTACCTTATCTTGCTATTTAATCCTAAGTATGAATATCATAAAAAAAAGTAAATTTAAAAATTTAGTACCTCTAAATATCTAATCTAGTTTTATATAAATATGTATTTTATATACATATCTAATATAATATGTACCGCATTCTCAGAATGAAATCACGACCTCAGGTGTTTTCGCTTCTGAACAATTGGGTTGCCATAACAACGACTAAAGATCTTAATAACGAGAATCGTCAATGATTTCATCGTTTATCTCTATTTCTGGGACGTCTGTGCCTTCTACGTATTTTATCTCTCATATTTCATTGGCACAAATATAAGTCTGAATTAAATGATAATTTAATTGCAATATAGGTATTACATTGATAGTGAGGTCATTCTCCTATAACTGAACCAAATAGACACGTTTTGTACTCTATATTTATACTTATAGGCACTCGTTTTTTGTTAAAATGACGTGATATTTGCTTGAGTGACGTAGATTTTTTTTTGAAATTGGAATAACTATGGCATGGATTTGTACGGCACCATTTATTGGTCAAACGGAGCTTCTTACGGAACTCACAATGAGGCGCTATTTCGTTGAATCGGTATGGACACTTTTAGTGGAACGAGACAATCGCTTATTTTGTGAGTGTTAAAAGTAGAATACTAGGAACCACTCGTCATGCGTACATTATTTATCGTTCTGTAGAAATATACAGTGACTCACATACCTTTGTTTTATTTTTAACCGGCCTTGTATTAAAAAGTTCTAAAATATTTCGCTTTGGCATCGTAATTCGAGTTACGCATACCTAAATGTTTGTTTTATTTTGAATTAAGTGTGTCATTGCTGTTATAATATTGTAGGTTTTGAACTATATTTTATTTGAGGTAAAGTTGGACTTATCAATGTAGAAATGGATCTAGTCTCAAATATTTTATTTTGCATTATGCTCTACTATATATGTTAATTATGAACGAGCAACATTTAAAAAGACCTCTTCGACGGATTTATTAAATATAATATTTTCATATATAAACAGAACTAGGATAAGTAAAATATATAAATAACTAGAATATAACCTAATACAAAATGGTAATCTCATTTAAAAATTAATAAATGCAACTTTTAATCACATTTTCTGAATACTAAATTACAACTGATGAAATCAACATATAATACCGTTCGTGATTTTTGATACAAAATGGACACGTAAATGTCAAGACGAAAAGCGATTCAATTAAGAAACGAAATCGATGTTTCTGAGAACAAATTAAATCTTCCGCGAATATCGAATGTCGATATTAAAACACTGTATAACAATATGTTGGATAAAGGTGATTCTCGGAAGGACCTTAATAAAGACACAAGTGTAACTTCTGTTTAATTGTTTTCTTATTGGATTTGTTGAGATCAGAATCAAGCTGTAACATTTAAATTAAATTTTCATTTACTGTGGTACATACTACATGAGTTTTAAGACGGCTAAATATATGTTGTGATGATAAACTCAACTAAAATTATATTAATGATGTAATGTATCCACAATGTATCTTGCGTGATTGATTTATCATCAATGCTTGCTATGATTACATCAACTTTCTATACTCATTATTGTGACTGAAGAAATCTATCCCGTGGCCACGCTGTACTTGTACCACTAACCTGCGAAGGCCGTTACCTTATACGAGTAGTATCAGAAATAAATAAATTTTACGTATAATATTAAATATATACGATAAAACGAAATAAGGGCCAACAACGCTTGACCTATTAATATTTAAAGGAATTATTCCGAAGATGTAATAATATACATCACAATATTAATATCATTATCAAATATTCATAGCGCAATCCAATAATGAGACGTTTGATTTCCACGAATATTACATTTGCTAATGATATTTGTATAAGCTAAACTGGATTATATATGAATAACGCGGTATTAATAGGTAGAGATGGGTGACGCTTTAAGGTATCGTATAGTAAGAGGGTTCCATTTTCACATTAGAATCAGGTTAGTTCACCATTTCTACCCAGACTCCGACCTAAAATCACGTGGGACGTATAATATATTACAATGTATTGAATCCAACAATAAATTGACAGGGAATGGAAAAGTAACAAAAGCAACAAAAGTATGTAAATACATAATAAAGAGTAGGTAACTACGAGCGTGGGTGTTACATGAAATAACAATAACTGTCAACTTAAATTACCTGTAAGTAGACAGTTATTGTTTTATTATAGAAAGTTTATTTCCGAAAGTATTCATTATTAAGATAACTTGGAAGGGCATAAAGTATGTTTACTTAGTCATTTACGATTTTCAGAAATGTACTTTACCGTAATTAAAATAAAGTTATTACGACAGTGAATAATGTATTAAATAATTTTAGAACAAAATTTATTAGAAGAATTTTTATGAAAATGTATTCCATTAAAGGATTTACAGATATTTAAAAATGCATGGGAGATGATGTATGCATTTGTAGCGATGCCCGAAAAATATTAGGAATACTGTTATCTAAAAGACCCATTAATGAAACACAAAATTTAAAACCGAAGGCTTATTTTTCTATAACTTAAGTTTTAACCACCTGCTACTACACTACACTATGTAATCTAGTACTTCGATATAGTCGAACCAATTAGTCTTAAACGAAATTTAGCATCTTAAAATAACAAAAATTTAAGTGTCGGGCTTTAATTGTCATAATAAGAAAGATACATCTAATGTAACTATATAATAATAACACTTTTTGAACCGGTTTCATAATATCATGTGTTCATATGATTATTTGCATTTAAAGGCTCAGTATAGTATGATCAGGCAGTTGTGGCCGACCCACTTTCCCGAAATATGTCTAGTCTTCACCGTACGTAAAAGGGAAGTGTTTAAAAATTAACCTCCCATATAGAAAGAAATATTTCACAGACATTTGAATACAGGACTACGGTTTAGAGGCTGTTACGTTTAACCTATACCACTTATAAATGTACGTAATAACCTAAAATAAATCTAATAACGTATATGGTTCAATTCCAATATTAATAAATTACATCAATTTTATTCGTTGACAAAAGCCGGTTAGTCGATCTATTCGATCATTCAGTATGCGCTCCTGTTCATTGACCGCGTTCATAGAAATGCAGTTTTCAGAAATTCATTTGCATAGTGTATAAGTCATAATATAATATAAGCTGCATATTCTCCCTATAATCCGGTATATCCTAGTTACTGTGGCGTTTTTAATGTTATCCTACCTATTTTATTAACTTTGGTAAATGACTCAATTTATGTTATGTGGAAGAGGTTACAGAAGTTTATTCCTACTGAGATATTTGTTTAAACTTTTATGTGTTTTATTTATAATACATATATACATTAAACATTGTGATTGGGTTATAATGTAAAAAAACTAATAGATAATATTTAAATAGTATGTTTGTTCCTTGGTTAGGGCATAGCCAGCTGAAAGACATTTGTATTTTTTAAACACCCACACGCGACAAAAACTTTTTTTGAAGTCAAGTTAAGATCACTGAACTTAACGGTATTTTTTCCTACTCATTATCAATTTCCGGTGTCCGTATTAGACACCTGACTGTACGGAAGTCGAAATACTGCACGATATTATATCACACAAAACATATTATATACACATAAAACATTTTATAGCAACATATAAATATTCCAAATATAATGTAGTTTATTAATTATATATCAAAAACACTTGAACATTTATTAAGACAACATATTTAAATTTTAAGTGCGGTACAGTTAAATGGTAAATACAAAGCAGCTTTAAACGTTATTTAAATACTCCATGTACGGAGAAATCAAGATTCTAAGAAATACGATTCAAATTTAACGCTTAAGAATTCCACAAGTAGGTGGGTTGGGGCCATTCACTTTGGCCTCTGACATGCAGGCGAGGCCGATTTCATCAGGGTTTGCCAACGCATTCACATGGAATTCTATAAAACAGAAATAGTAAAGGCGTATACGAAAATCTCTCCGTCATTCTACATGCTACATATTGCGGATAATTTTTAGCTTTTTCGTAATTTTGCATATAATCTTCTTCTGACTACGCAGGTGAGGCTGACAGAACCCTTTTGTATGAGCCAGCAATGTAAAGGTAGCAAAGACATAACACTAAGGTAAGTTCTAGTTGAAAATTTTATTCACATCCGGCATGACAAGTAACATCTCCATCATAAGAAAAAAAAGACGGAAATGATAGTAATCGAAAATGTCCGGATTGGCCTCAATCCGGCGCCAATAAAAACTGGAGAACGGCCGAAAGCTCATAAAGACTTTGGCAATAAACGATCGAATGTAGAGTTTCACCGAGCAGCCTTCGCGTGTTCTCAGAAACAACGACCGGTTGGTCATTCGTTGCGTTCTTAGAAAGACGTCAACCCGGGACCGTTTCGATTTTTAAAATGACGCTCCGTTATTGAATTACGTGCCTTAGACACACAATTAGACGTAATACGGAAACTATTTTTATCGTCCGCCATGTTTCCGAGTGAAAGGGTTTCCTACTAAACACGTTAAACTGGTTATTGGATAACCAATTTGCCCATTCACGCAGTTTCTCTTAGCTTATCTTATACCAGTACGTATATGATATGATAAAATTTATGAAAAACATTAGATCACAGGAACTATATCTATACTATATCAGGAAATCAGAAGTTCGATAAAACGTATGACATGCTATGGACTTGTAAATTATCACTAATGTATTGGTAGCGTGTCTATGAGTAAAATTTGTTTTGTTAATATCTCTATCGTCATTAAATGCTCTCTGCTCCGAATCCTAATCCTATAACAGGATAGGTGAAGCAAAACTTAAGCCGTAAATCCAGCCTGGTTTGTGTAAATTCCATTTGTAACATGCGTTCACAAGGCTTTCAGATAGCATCGTGCTAATCAGTTCAGTAATGCAACTGCAAATACATCACTGACGTAAATCGTGTTACGAGCAGACGTTGTCATTGAGCCTCATGATAATTTGACCTTCACCTTATATTCGACGTTATCAGTTAAATCTCTATGTCATTCAACAATCTGGTTAAATACCTTAGTGTAATCTATTTCTTTGAACATGAAACACGATAATGTTTCATAGAAAAACAGTGTATGGATCACAGATACTGTAATCAAATAAAAACAATATCTAGACTGTTTAAAAAGTGATTGTATTAATTTAGTTCTTCAATTCTGGACCTACATGGAATATAATAATAGTTAATCCAATAATCTATAAAGTAAGCAGACGAAAATCAGCTGTCGTTAAACTATATTAGAGCTATATTTGTGGAGCACGAAGATCAAAGCAATACTTCAATCAGCTCGTTAGGCGAAAAAGTCTGCTTCGCAGTACTGAAATTTAAACTAGTTCACATTCTGGGAAATGGTTTTTACTTTTCCGTTTCGTCCTAGGGCAATGGCGAGAACGTAATCCAACTGTGGCTGTTTTAACGTAGGTATACGAATTGTGTATTCGTTTTATTCGATTTGTTCAACAGGCATGTCTTTATCCGTTTTGGACAGCATGAATTACTTTATAGGTTGAATAGTTTGCCGAGCGATTGTAGCAGGAAATTCTAAGAACGCTTAGGAAATAGAATGATCATAGATTTCGTCATATAACATTGTATCTTTCTTAGAAATCCTGTAAATCTTGCATCACATTACCTACTTGTTAAGTATTAGTCACATTGTTTGTTTCTTTAGTCTAGATTCCTCATCTTTAATAAAGTGAAATATATCCGCGTGTCAAAATTGACAAAAGTGTGTGTAAAAAATTGGTATTATCCTCGCCATTTCTCATAACAACCCTTGGGTTGAGGCTTCTGAGGATTAATTACGCGTTCCGCGTAGGGCCGCCACCGGGCCATTCGATTCTCGGTAAACACGAATCGAAAAAGGAGCAAAAACGGACGCGGTTTATTCCGAGAACACGCATACCTGCGCCAGCACACTGCACACATCCCACCTTCCGACGTTTCGATCCAACGCACATTTTCCTAGTAGTTTGTCTTCCGTAGAATAACTCTTTCTCATATTCCCGTTTATTCTGTTTGCAACGTTTTAATGATTTATCATTCACTTATATAAAACCGTTTTTAACATTTCATATATTCGGTAAAACAAATATTTATCTAGATATTGCAGGAGAGTAAATTCCATTTATCGACTACCTCGCGATAAATGGAGTTTAATGAAACGAGCTACAAACAATTTCGCTAATTGTAAATTGGAACGAGTTAAAAGCTGCCGACAATTCCACGTATTTAAGGAACCATAGCTGCTCGCCTCGACATGTTTTTCAAGATAAAGGCTCCTGCTACCAGTTTGCATAGTCTAACGATGTCGATAACACTGTATTCTTAGAAATGTAGTATGTTTGCATTATGCAATGCATTACGGCTAACATAAAAGCATAGTATTAAGCGAGGTGGGTATAAATTACACATCTATCCGAGTATCATTAGATATACTGGTTATAATCGTGTTCTAAGAAATTTAAATTATTAAAATTGATCAAAATTCATACAACAATCACGTATTCTAAGAAACGCTATCTAACGAGTCATTATAATTTGTTTTGTTTCGCTTTGAAATTTTGTTAAATAGCTGAAAACTTAATAAATAAGGAAACCAAACTATTCAAAGAAAATTGTTTATTAAGCCTTAAAACAATGAAATAAGTTACTAGATTAATCGTTTTTGTTTACCTAAAAAATTGTTAAAGGATTATTTTCAACTCGAGATAAGTGTTGCAAAATTGTGTATACTTTATTGATAGAGGAATACAATAGTTGACGCTAATACAATTGTTGCTGACCATCGTTGCTTTAAGTGGATTAACCGGTGTTGTGCCATACTACATAGCCACATGCTATATTCATGTAAATGTCCATATGAAAATAGGAAATTGTGTATAGATGTGGGGAAAATGCAAATATGTATTCAGTAAAATAAGGGAATAGACATTTATGTATTGTCTACCAACGAGTAGGGCATACACATTTTTACGTCTTCTATAATCACGTTCGGAAACTTACTAAACTAAACCAACTTTAAATATTCAAATCTAATCTGAGCTAGGGCCTGCATTGGGGAAACGGAATCACAGAGATTTTACATAGTGAATCTATACTTAAAATAAGAAATAGTAAATATGTGTATATAAATATTGTTTCACACTTGTGTATATGCTTTTAATATTAGAAAGCTGAATCTTCACTGAGTGACAAAGGCTGTGCTTTTAAAAATAGGGATTTTAATGAATACGGACGAAACAGCTATTGATACAGTGGTGCTGCCATACATTGCAAATCTCCTTAAAAACGAATGCAACGACCTTGTGTAGAGGAACAATTTTTAAATTTTACGGCTGTCATTGAACCATTTAAATTTCTGGTTCTCGTGCCAATACGTGGAACTATTATTGTCTTTGTATAAAAATAGCTTGAAGGGACACAATGGCGTTTTTTCATGAAACCAAGGAGTACTTAGAGGCTATTGTTTTGCGTACGTCCTATGATTATTTTCGTAGAAGGAAAGCTATTATCTCAGCAATTTTATTAAGCCTTTCGTCGAACACGAGGAGGATAAATGTTGGTTGCTAGAAATAGATGTCGTGTGGCCTTTTTAGTTTTTCTTTTTAAGGATGAAATTATTTATTAAGGATAGTAGTTTCGTATCATCCAAGACACTTTTACGTGTATAGCAGACCTCCATAACATGTCGCTCGCCGCAAAACCCAGAGGCCTTCTGCCTAAAAATATATAATTCGTCGCGGCTAGCACTAATATTCAACTTTGTTTTACCTACAGGTAAGAAGTAAAACAAACCTTAGTAAGAGTTTCCTAAAGTTTGTCAGAATTCTGCACCAGAACTTGAAGCTTATAAAGCTATGTAGCTAGTATGGAGATGCTCTTTACATTTATTCATTTCGATGAACTGTTAAATAGGATGGGTATTGATTTAAATGTAGTTAGAATCATTACAACACAATGATTGTTCTATACTTTTCCCAGAACTATTGCGCATACGAACAATTGTAATACAACAATAAAATAAAATTGTTTGTCGGAAATGAGAAATGAATACTATACCACATAATATAATGTGTCGCCTCTTGAAACGAGATAAAACGTACTCTATTACCTGTACTTGACTTACTAGAACAAGACTAAAAATGAGAATAATAATGAATAATATATTGTTAAACATAAAATTACATTATAAAACTTTTTGTATCTAAATTTGCTTACTGCATTTCCATTATATCCAATTCGTATTACGAAAAAGTGATTAACCACTAAAATAGTGTCTTCTAATTCTTTTGTTGTATAAAAGGAGACATGCTGAAACTCGAAAATCATCGGGTGCTGAACAAATAAACAAAAAGTAGGCATTTGATTTAAAAGTAGACTTTAGGATAGCTCACTTCAGTAATAAAACTGGTGACCTCGCATTCGTAAGTTCATAAGGATATGATAACAATTTCTTTGTATCTGTTTTTTTTTTTCATTTTTAAATCATCTTTCTTTTAAACTATTTAAATAATTGAGTAAATTAGACCGAAAGAATTACTTTCGCTTTTTTTGCCCATGTATGTATGTAGTCCAATCATGTTTATGTATGTAACTATATGCATGATATTAATGATATGACTGATGCCCTGTATATCTATATGATAATATATATATTCGTGTTAGTATTTAAAATAATAAATCACATGTGACTAAACTTCTTTAATCTGATGTAAATAAGAATTATTTTTATGTTTTTATAAATAGCTGCAGAAAGAACCATTCAAAGATTAACGTAAGTAGGGTGATACTAACTTAATGTGTTCTAATTTTACACAGACAAGTAATAAGTTTTGTAGGGCTTCACGTATTCTTTTGATTGAGAATAACATGTAATATATATTCCATCGAAAATTGTTCCAAGATATTTTATATAGACAAGGTTACTGTAGTCGATCCATGTATCAGGTTAAAGATAAATAACTATAGTGCTTACTAATATAAATATCTAACGTTTTCTATGCATTTTATGATCACTGTCATACAAAACTATAATTAATGTAAGTATCATATAATCCATGGTAAATAGAATATTTAAAGCATTAATTAACTGACCTGGAAGTTTGACCACCATTTGAGGTGTCAGCCTGTGATTGGGATCCAATTTAAACGCCTTGTATCACCGAAACACAAAAACACAAGTCCACTTTTAATTATATTTCCTCAAAACTACTTTATAGCACTCGCTTCTCCGTAAACGCTTTAAGCGGTTTCGTAGAACCAGAATGCACAGGAGAAATTAATTTGCAGAATCGGCCGCGTGCCGTTTCAGAATCGTGTTCTAAGAAAATACACATTCAATTTCACTAATATCACAGATATCGCGGGCGAAAGTTCGTCTTGGCGAATACGTAAACCTTCTCTCGGGCACGAAAGTCGACTGGCGTATCGCCGCACGCGTAGTGAAATAAACACGGGAAACGAACGCAACCAGTCGCGCCTTCGCTGCCCTCACTTCCAAGAACGACCAACCTTGACGTTACCGAGAAACAACTCAAGGCATTGTCACTAATTTTATATAAATTCAGGGGACACGACAATTTCTATAGACTAAGTAGGAACTATGGAGCTAAATTGTTCGGCGCTTTGCAACGTGGAATTAATAAGCGGGTCTGGAGTTCATTCACACGCGGTCTATTTTGTGTCGAAGGGTAATTACTAATTATTGAATGTTCCATTCATAGCTAACTTCGATCTCAAAATGGATTGAAGTTATGGAAATTGAGCATAGCTCTGAAGCTAATGGAGCGTGAATGTATAATTAAATTAAGTTGGACGATTTGAATGTTATGATTAAAATTATTTCTAATTACATTAATATCGTTGATTGATAAGGTTTATCAGATTAAAATCCTATTTTTTACGGATAATTTAAATAAATAAAATTATTTTTATATCCATATTAAAATATAATTTCAAGTCTTAAAACTTTTTATAAAGATTAGTATAATTTATATGATGCAAAATATTTTGATTAATTTCACGGATCGCACGGATTTTAAGACGATTATTTATGTTTACATTACATTAGTGCAGGATTTAATCGACACTTGATAAACATATTCGGAGATACATACTTGGTGACTTGTTATCATTACCAGAACGTTGACCTGACTGAAGATTACAGTCAACATATAGATTACAATAAAATCATAAGAACCTTATGTGTGTGGTCAAACTTATTCTTTGAATTTAAAACATAGCGCCTAGGTCTTATATAAAATAGTTGAATATATTTACTTAAAGTTTGTAAAAATATTCATAAGAAACAACACGCCGAGTGTTTTGTTATTCTGTCGTGTATACGCGATATTAAATAAAAAAGTCTATTAAAACCTAAAATACACAACTTCTAATATACAAGTTGCAGTCTAAAAGTATTATACTAAACTAGTGGATCTATAGTATAATCACAACATCTGCCAACATTTCAAAGGTGGACAACAATAGTGAGTGGCATACACGACAACAATGGAAGATTTCTCCTCTTCAGTTTGAGGGGAGATAATCGAAGTTCTTCGAAAAGCAACGCGTGTGACATGCGCCAGCTTCTACGAACACATTTCTTCATACTTTCCGTACAGTCGTGTACAAAATGCGTTCTGTATTAAATAACTTCATTTTAAATAAAACAATTCATTTTTAGTGTTTATTTATTCATCCACATTATATGAATAGTCGCCGGCTCAGGCCAGACGCACTCCTACTCCGGGTTAACAGAGAGACAGTGGTGCATCGTGGCTAAGCCACTAGATTCTTGGTCCTGAAATCTGGTCTACAAAGCCATTCCCGACAAACGTCCTGCTGTAATTAAGTCAAAATTTAATAAAAAGAACCATATAATAAACGGAATGCAACGTGCAAAAAAGAATCTAACCTAAATGGAACCTCTTTATGTGCTCATTGTGAATAGCATTCTATTCTATTAGCTGTTGCAGCAGGGTTGTTTTATGCGTGTGTAAAAGTCAAAACCCTTTCACACATATACACATAAATAGTTACAACTATAAATAAATCTAAGATTTATAAATTTAACTAAAATAAAAATTTTCAACACTTAAGCATTAAGCCTCAAGCACTTGATATGTTTAATTATTTGTATATTTTTGTGACACGTTACTGTTTAGTGTTGAATCACAAATAAATGACGAATATTGGTTTGAAATTTGGTTTTCATGTTGTCATAATATGATTTACGCTACAAATATGTACAAATACTTACACTTTCACCTTGTGTTTTATATAACAGTTCGTGTTCGCGAGTGTACAGGCCAGATGGGCTGCATGTGTTTGTATACACTCACCCATCGTCCCAATTTAATCGAAATAATAATTTTGTTCATAATACAAAATCACCTTTAATGTTAAGCAATGCAGCTGTCTTGCGTATTTTTTATATAAGTGGAATTTGGGAATTTATGTTAGGGGTACCGGACCAATCATAAGGCCAGATGTTTCACATTAATTAATCCTTCTTTTCACTTCTTTCGTATCAAAATTTGTCATTGAATTTCCGCTTCCGTTAAATATATGATTTTTCTTCGGAGACAAGTAGGAGATTAGCGCACCGCATCCAAAACCCATCAATGATCGTTTAATTTAGATCTAAATCATATCAGTTCCATCCATCCTTTCCTTTTGGAGCAATACAAATTGAACTTCGATCATATACGTGGATAAAATTCATCCCAAATTTAACATTTCCTTGTACAAACTACATTCATTGTTTCACGTTACGAGTATTGCAGCGCTGATATTTTTTTACATTCATATTGCGTGGAAAAATCATTCAATCGACTTCTGAGTAAAACTCATTTACTAGAAACACATTAGATGTAATTCCATGATTTTTTTGATGTCTTTTTAATGGCCAGATGCGACTTCGAAAAACAATTGCAATTATTATAGATTTCTTGGTATATTAATATTGTTTGTTTCAATGTTATATACTTGGCATTAATTATCCACGTGGGGCTTCAAGGGTGTTTCCAAGGAAGTGTTTCTATTCTTGATATTTCCCTTAGGGAATATAACGGTATATAATTTTAGTTAGTAATATGTTTGTTTATCCACATTGAAGCACTTGAAGGAAGAGTCTTGAATAGTGTCGATTACGAAACAAGGTACTTTTATCGATTTTCAGATAAAAACAGTAAACGAAGTCATATTTGTATGTTTATTTATTTATTTAAAATTTAATTCGTTTTATGAACTTTTAATTGCGTATAGCGCGATTTTGCTTACACAGAAAGTTTCTTTTCATCCACGTATGGGCTATTGGTGAAATTTTCATAAAATTATTTTGATATTTGATCTAATAATATCTACATTCCAATTACGTCTCTAGGGAGTAAGAATATGTTTTAAATGAAATTAATTATATTAAGGTAGATTGCATCTTGTCGTCTGGTTTGACCAAAATAAATGAAATTCAGATTTTTCGTCACAGTGACAAATCCTCTTATAGTGCGATATTGCGAGACTACGTAACATAATAAATGATATTGTAAACATGTGTGTCATTTGACGTATAATTAATGCGTAGTATTGCGTTTTAGCAAGAAAGTAAACAATGTTTGAATGATGAAACAACATACAAATATGTAACCACATGTTTAGGTTTTCCTCAATAAGAAAGATATTTCAACTAAACTGAATCAATGAATAGAATGTATTTAGAAAATCGTATAATATGGAAATATTAATTTCAAAGATTTGTCAAAGATATAATCGTAATAATAGAATGTTTTATATTGTTTTTTATTATATATAAAAAAAAGGCGGAATACACACTCGCATTGAAAGAAATGGCTTAAGCCTCATACCACTTTATAACATAGTTAACAAAACACAAGGATAGTCAGAATTGTATGATCTAGAGTTATTATATTTTATGGCATTGCTGTAACTTTTTAGCCGTCTGTGATTTTTTTGATATACACCGTAGTAGTACGAATCCAAATTTTGATTAGGTATCAAGCATAAAGAAAACTAAAACTTAATTGAGACCCGAAACATGTGATATAAACCGAAACCTCGTAATTTCCACTTCTCGCCTTTACCTTTGACAAACTGTGCAATTCGACACTCATAGAACAGAATCCTGACCTCTTGTACTAAGGAAAATCATCATCGTTTAAAAAAAAACTTTATTTTTTTTGTATTATAGACACAAAAAAAGAAGATTGCTTCTGCCATTATTATCCACGAAAAATCCTCTTGCCTAAGTCTTGAGTCTTCTATACTTAAGCACGTACGGAATGGTACTCATAGATATTTCAGGTTTCGTTGTACTATCCTGTATTCACATAATTGTAAAACAACTAACCGTTCTGTTGACGTTACGTTTATGAACGTCAAATTATTACGTATGTGGAAATAGTGTGGTTACTCTTATATTAATTTCGAGAAAACCGATATTAAATGACTTGAGCTTTTCCTTCCTGTGGGAAATTTCCAACTTTATATCTAGGTCTCTCGAGCTCCCGTTTGCTTTGTTGCAAGTCTTCAAAGAACTCTCAAGCCGGATTTTAATGAAAATTAAATCTGCCTTATTATAAAGAGATACGTAATGATATTCGCCACTCTATAGTTCTATGGTTTTTATTTAATTGTAAATATTATTCATGCCATTATAAAATGTTATATATATATTATTCAGATATTTTATCAAAATTGTTCCACCCATTCGCACATGAATACTAAAACACGATTTCCAACTGGAAACAAAAATTAAAAATAAATTTATTTTGTCTTAAGTATAGCAATATATTATATAATATATATTTCGAATTTGTTAATCTCATGAACTGTGTAATTTTTTAAATGGATGTAATTTTCACATGTGAAAATTAAATAAACTGAACCTATAGAGTGGCTCCTTTATAGAAACGTGATTATTCTGCTCGTTCTTGCTAAATGGTAGGGATTTGGCCGGTTTTTCTTTTTTAAATAAAATAAGTTCTTCATTAAAATACAAATAGTTAATAATAATACTTTTCAATCAATAGATCATTTTATTTTTGCGCGGTTTATGTGGCACGATGAGTGTACTATTGTTTGTTTATATCAGAAACAAAAAATAAGACGCTAAACCTTTTTTCAAATGATATTCTGACTCTATAAGTTATTTGGACAAGTTAAATTTTTTATGCGCTTATGTGTCAGTGTCGGATTAGGGGAAATAAATCAAGTGTTCAATATGATTCATTTATTAATTTGATAAATATATAAGACACTAATTAGTACAATGCAAAGAAAGAAATATTATTTATGATAACGTAGGTTACATCAAGTATTGGTCGAATATATTTTATATATGCCCCGTGCAACCACCAGCGCTATATTTTTTCATGTAATACATTGTAAAAGTTTGTTATACGTTGAACCTTTTCAAATAGTAAACATATGATTAAAACTTACAACTCAATATCATTAACCATCTTAAATACGTGTAAAAGGAGATGAAATAGGTTACATATTTTTTATGTCAAATATCTTCGAGTGATAGGCATCGTGCATGTAACATATTATGGTGAATTAAATATGAAACTTCATAAACACTCCATATAAGTTAAGTATATATTCGCTACTAGGCAGACGCGGTCGGAGTTATCTGATAATAAATAACAATATTTATTCAACATTAGTTAATTTAATATTGTCTTTTATTAACATAACTGTTACTGATTTAAAGAAAACAATAAATACAGATAACAAACAACCTCTCTGCAGCTGTAACACTTATTTTGACAATTAACACCTTTTGTCTTCCTTCTACCGTGACCACGCACGCTGTAAAGCACGCGAAACGTCGGAAATTCTTTAAAATAATGTAAATATATTTAAATTTTGCAAAAATACATAACTTAAATCCGTTAATTAAGTGTTTTTCTTTAAATTAGTTAATTTTTTTTATTTACAATTGTATTGTTTTCGACTTTAAAAATGTATAATGGTCATTTCAACTATCGCCAATGTAAATGGTTTTGCAATCAACATAAATCGGCTTATGTTTTACTAGGAATGTTCAAGCTGTAATGAGGGCAACAATCCAATATGTAATATCTAATAGTTATTAAAATAGCTATATGTCATACATTTTGCAATATTTACTCGAGTCCATCAAAGCATTACACTGCATATGTTTATATAAAACCACCGTTTATTTTTTAAAATGTAGTATGTTAGAATTATTTTACCTTTCATGATATTGCCAAGCGAGAGATTAACGCCTAAGCTACGAGTGACTTTATGGTGCTCAAATTGATAAAGCAAGTGTTTAGTTTATCCTATATTTTACATAAGTTGCCATTTTATCTTTTATTTGTATCTTTAAATAGTGCATCATAGGCTAATTGTACAAAGCGCCAAAGATTTATATATAAAATTTTATTTTCATCCCTTAACTAGCGTTGTACAATTATTTAATTTCTTATTAAGTATATTTTTGGTGCAAAACAACGCTTTATAGTTTGTGTTTAATCTATTGAGTCATGAATAATTCCGCAAGAGCCTAAATGTTTGAAATAAAAAGTAATTTCGCTGAAATATTCGTAGCTACATAAGCCACATGAAAGCAAGACGAGTCGACCTAATTTATATGAAATTTGAGAAAACAAAAAAGATGTAGCACTCAGTTTTCCCAAATTCTAAAATTATCGGATACTTCGTAGAAAAATTTCGACGTGTTTACGAAAACTCGTGAAACTATAAACGTAACGCTTCTAAGAAACTAGTAATCGTAATTTATATTCGCTTTACAAACGATAATAACCCTTATTCACTTATGAATTGTTTCTGGTTATGCAAATTTTAATAGTTTGGTTCACTGATTTACCATTACGAATGACCGGACAGCGATCAGCATTCCGTGCTAATTCGAAACTAGATTTTGATACTAGTATGACTATCAAATTATATATATATATATACATATATATATATATATAAAAAAAAAAAAACAAGAGTTCCATGTGTTAATAGCTTCACAAACTGTAACGTATACGAGTACTAACTATTACTATACGTACGTACGTGGGAGGAATCTGATTTTTTTTTCATTCTTATAAAATTACTTAATAATCTCGTGTCGTTACAGTTACGATTGTTTAAATAAATAAGTTAAAAGCATTTGGAAAGGTAGAGTACTTATTGGAGTGGAAAACTTATTACCGAAAACTTAGTATATTTTTCATTTATAAAAAAAACGATTTTTTTGACCGGAATTTGATAATTTGTCTCCAACATACAAGACTAAAAATCTATTTATCCACAAAAATTATTAAAACCAATTTAAAGAGTTAAAGCAGCAATCGAGCATTTGGATGTTTAGGGTCCGATGAAAAGTCATCTAAACTCAAGTTTAGTTTTTTAATAATATGTATTTAGATTAAACCACATACAGTCAGTTGTCTTACAAATGTAAACAAAGAAAACAGGTCAGTCCAGTCACAGTGAAAAGTGAAGTACATTCTGTCGTGTGGAAATAATTGTCACATCCCTTGATTTCTTTTTTCCCATATTATAACCATTTTCATCACTAAGATAGTCTATGAAGAGTAAGCACGTTGCTTAGGTTGGTGCCACAAGTAAGTACTGCTATGTATTGCTCTATTTATAAGATGAAGTTGTCATAAATTGTAATATGTATGTACTTTGAGAATTTCTGTATATTATTTAAAAATAAAAAATGTAAAAAAAAGTTTTCAATATTGATTTAATTAACAAAAGAATATTGTGAATCAATAAACTTCGTTTTTGACCTTTTTAGCTTCTTATTCATTCCGGAAACTTTTAGTATCATCGCCTCTCGTAATCAATTTACGGCCGAATAACTGTGTTGCCAGTTCTACTTAACTTATTAAATATCGATCATTTAAACATGGTATCATTAAAGGGATTCCGAGAAACGTTAAATTGCCTTTCAACCCCAATGACAATAATTACACAACAATTATGGCGACATTTACAAAAATTTCTATCTAAATAACGTTTCGAATGCTATACTTTGGGAATTCAGCAGTTTTTACGCAAAATTTATCTTCTAACTGCCTTATTAGTCTGGTAATGGCCTCTGGCATTGCCAGTGTCCATGGGCGGCGGTGTCGCTTAACATCAGGTAAGCCTCCAGCCCGTTTGCCCCCTGTTTTATAAAAAAAAATGGTGCATTGCGCGTTAAAAAATATCTTATTATTTTTGTATTGTATATAACTCAATAAAAGTTAACAACACACACATTTGTTTATATGCGAACCCATCTGCTTTTAACTTTAGCAATAATTACTTTGTATTTGTAATTTTTTTCTTTGTATTTCTTATCGTCATATGTTTAGATATCAATACTAATAAATAAATTAGATAGCATGTTTACACTGCAAGCCTTAAGTAAAAACATAACATCCCTTACTACTCCTGGGGTTTAATAACTACTAATCTTTAGTTAATTTCATTTCCTCTAATATTTGTCGTATAACGTAAGTAAACCTACATACATAAATTTACATCAGAGCAACGCTTGCGCAAAAACCGCTTAAACATTTCGCTTCTAATTTATAACATTTTTTATCAGACAAACATGGTATTTTCAAGCAAAAAGCCGATTGTTTTTGTAACACACTACATTTCTGAGTAGCGGTAATCGAGTTTAATTACATTTCGCGGTACAGCGGCGGGTTGTAATTACTAATTACGACACGTATTTCAGCGAATTAGATTTTACCTACGGTTAAGTATGTGAAAATTCGCGTGCGTATAAAGGCCGAAGTCATCGTTAATGCGAAACGTAAATACGTACGTTTTGAATAAGTTTTATAAATACGATAACTCTACTCACTTGTTAAATATAATATTTTTTTTCTATTTGTTTCTTTTGGATTTAATCCCTATGATATTAAGAGACTACTTTGTGAACATTGTGTTTTGACAGTTGCTCTGCAGTCAATGAAGCACTGGTCTCCATAACTGGCGGCTTCCTAACACCACAAACCTTACCTTAGCTGCAGGTAAAATGATGGTTTTCGGTACATAATCGCTGGGAGAGTAGGATGAGGAGATAAATACATTATTATTAACGATAATATTTTGCAAATAATATATATAACTGAGGATAAGAGTCGTCTCCTACTAAATTACACCCTTTCAACGTTATGTGTGTTTTTTTTGACAACATAAGATTTGATTATAGTATACAAATAACAATACTGTGTTAATAAACACGATTGATTGATACAAACGTCCATATCAGGATTCATAGGAATTTAGAATGCTTATCAGATTAAAGAGAAAAATGACTAACGATGATGTCGGCGAGATGACGCGTCGATTCTCACGTTGATCAAGGATCAAATAATTAGTCCTTCCGATGATCGTGACTAAACATCCTTTTTAGGGATAGAATTTAATGATTTCCTGTTAAAGTTTAAACTTTAAATAGTACGTTAATGTTTGGCTTCTGTTTCGGCTAATTTTGTGCGATTTTGAATTACGAAAAGCTAGCTAGCTGTTGGTTAATGTAATTTAAATATACTCTATTTTTTATATTAGAAGCTTATTTACTAAGATATTAATTTTATTCAATCATTTGGCCCTCGTGGTTTTGAGGCCTCTTTTAATAAATACGATAGAAAACGTGAAGTGTTTCGTAATAAGTGTTAGTATCAGTTGGCCTCTATGCTATCCACTCAATTTTATTTTAAGAATCTTAATCTCTTTGTCAGCTCGTTGAATAGATTGTGCATTGTTGTCGGTCGTTTGATAGGAGTATGTCCATCAGGGGACATCTTTATAATATATTACTAGCTGATCCGGCAAACGTTGTTTTGCCATACATGTGATTTCAATTTTCAATTAATAAATAAAAAATAAGGGTTGATCGCAGAAGGGAGAAAATTTAGAATTGTATGTATTTTTGTATGTTGTATCATAAAAGAATAGAAACTAAAAATTTTGTCTAAAAAATAAAATAAAAAATTTAGGGGTGGACTACCCTTATCATTTAGGGGGATGAAAAATAGATGTTGGCCGATTCTCAGACCTACTCAATACGCTCACAAAGTTTCATGAGAATCGGTCGGGCCGTTTCGGAGAAGTTCAAATTCGAACCCCGTATACGAGAATTTTATATATTAGATACAAAAATTGTTTGAAAAAACCCTGACATAAACTGAAACCTTTATTTACTGAATTTTTAGACTGAACAGAATAGCGAAATTGTTTTATTTTTAGTTTGAAAACACTCAACATAAGAAAATCTCTGTTAGAATGTATTATTTGTGAGATCAGGTTGCGGTATTCTGGTATGCATAGAAATATGTATAACGTAGAACTCACAATTTCTAAACTTCAAGATTGTAAAGATTTTTCACGACCATTTCCATCTCTTTCCAACAAAACTCATAGAAACACCTGATTAATGAATAAAAGTACACGTTCTCAATATACCTTCAAATATTAGTAATATCTCCATTGTTTGAATTATGGAAATTTTCAATTAACAATGGAGCCGCTCTAAAATATTGAAACACTTCTAAGAAAAGGGATAAGCTTATTTTGATGAGGCGAAATCAATTCGTGAGACTATCTTTTGTTCGAGATCATTATAATTACTTCACCGAAAACCGACGAAGATATAAATTCTAGGAAATTCGACCATACAATAATTAATTTCTTGTTATCGAGTTTTTATCGTATGACGAATTCATTATGTTATTCGAATATCATACCAATTACTTCTAAAAATTGTAATTAAGATAAATTGTTTTTCTGTGTTTTTTTTTAATAAAACTCAACTAAATAGTAAAACTGTTAAATCATTATCACTGACACCGGTATTACGTCCATTTTAAAAGTATTCTGTAATGGTAGAACTCCTAATTCGGGATTTTAGGGGTCGGTTATAAAGAAACATCTTCAGTTTGACTGTTAGCAAACAGCGTCAACGTTTCCTTAAGCTATGTGAGCGTAAAATTAAGTAAGTAAAAAGTATCTTTAAATTGTTGTATACATAAAAAAACTCCCTAAAATGTTGATGATTGTAAAATATTCAAATAAAATAATATGATTATCTGCCGGAACTCTTCAATAAAGATTAAATATTAGTTGATAATTTTCTGATTTAGTATCAAAAACGGTACGAGTGTTCTTAGATTATCGCAATGAGTATATTTTGTCTGATAAAAATTAAAAGTTTCTCGTAAGGTTTTACGCCTATTTAAAATACGTCAGCGTAAATTAACGTATGACAAATCAGTTTCATAATGTAATAATAATAAAGTGAAAACAGAGTTTCTATATAGGCGTATTTGAACCACATAAAATAATATTATATTTTGGACTGTAATGTTAAGTGCTGTATAGAATCGATCCAAAATAATAAGCGTCGCACGTTACCTTAATTCTTACTAATACTCTTCGATTATTGTATGGGCACGGATATTAAAAAAAAACTTCATGAATGTGAATATTAAAGCACATGAACTGCGTAAATTATTCTTATTTTTATAAGTATCTACGCAGTTTGCGTTTTTAGATTAATGTGAACATTATTAGAATAAAGATAAGGTCGATGTTTGGGACACAAATTACTTATTACCTTATCACTTTTTAGATTTTCTTAATAGAATTTCATATATTTACATTATAGCCAAGTTTAATATTTTAGCAGGCGTAAAACTGGGCGAGCTTTATTAATGCTTTCTTAGAACGAGAGGTTTTCCTGTTAACAATCCACTGTGGAATGTTATTGAGAAGATCTCAGCGAAATTACTTCGTAATATTGGTAAAATGTATCGAGAAACGTGCAATGCTTTGAATGATATTATGATATTATGATATTGATACAGCGTTTATATTTTATTCAATTGTTAATCCAAATATCATTGTCAGCACAGGTACCTAAAGTTGGAAATAAATGATTGCAAATCTTGCCGCATTATTAATAAAACAATAGATTTGCACATTAGTCTAAAGGTCTGATTCTAAGCGGCGAACGTTTTCGGTAAAGAAATTAGTTGGCCTAGTACGACACTCAACCTTAAAGTGGATGTTCGAATGTACAGTTCTGCACCAACTGATTTTTCTATTTGCGTAATACCAAAAGTGTATACGACACAAAAATCTTATTATCTGCTTGCTACCTAATAAAGAAACAAAAATTCAAGTTTATAGAGCATATACGTTTTATTTTTGAAGATAAATCTACATAGGACTAATCATATGTCCGATAAGATATCATGTTTCAGGAAGGCAGGAATTATATTATTTCCGAGTATAACACTTATCGAGTTATCGACGATTTCGAATCGCTACGTAGAAAAACTGCAAGTATTGTAATATACAGATAAAAGTACAAAAATGATATAAGTGCTAGTCGAACTCTCCCACGAAGGGTTCCGTCTTTTATAAAGCCGATGAAAGAATGATTCCTGTTTTAAGTGAACCCCTTATATGGACAAGAGAAATGCTAAATTATTATTAATTTATATGTGAAAAAGTTTTACTGTCTGATGCCTATGGGATACTTGTATAAGCCCAATATGCTCAAAAGAGACAGAAATATTTCTGCATTTGTATTTTGTGGCAGTCGATGACAGCGCAAAATGTACAATCACGCACACACACACACACACACACAAATGTACAAGCTTAGACAATTTTCTAGGGTTACTTTGAGATTTTTTTCTTTAGCGTTCTTAAAGCGAATGATCACCACAAATCTAAATATTTGGACATTTTGAGGTCTAACTTTTCACATATAACATATATAATATATTTCACATAAAACCTAGGCTCTTTATATATTTACCATTCTATACACGGATCTCTATTCCATCCTTAAGTATCGATAACTTTAACTGAATTTGATTAGTGTTATTCTCCAAACCTTATCAAATACGGCGGCCTAACTCTTATTTTGTGTTTCTTCATGTGTTAGAAACATGCAACAAGGTGAAATAGGTGACGAACAACGACGTAGTAACGCCCACTCTGACATACGTCTTTTAATTTATAACATTTTCCATCGAGAATATTTAAACTTTTTTTTCAGAAGCTCCTAAATTCTCAGTTATTTGAACAAGCCACATACTAATGTAGACATAAAAGAAATTAATCGTGAAGTAATACGAAAAATATTGCAGGAAGTATTCTGGAAACTTATGAAGACTGTCAAAAATAATTTTCAAAATTGCATCAACTCTACATTTAAGAGACATCATCTTCAAACCCTAATGCGACGAACTAACGTGGAACAAATATACATATATAAAAAAATGAATTCTTGTTCTCCCACTTAGAAAAGGAATTTTTCACTGTACAAAAAAAATTATAAATGCAAACCATGTCATAAACATATTTTAAGAGTAAGCTTATATTCATAATTATTATATACACTTCCTTAATGATTACAGAAAACCTTTAAAAACGATCTAAATTTTAAGCCGGTTATACTTAGCACCGACGTAAAAAAATACTCTAAATGCGACTCATTCACATTTAGAGACAGCTTAGAATTTTCAATGAAGAAATGCTCAGACTGACCTCTAGAACTATTTCTAGTAGAGATAACATCAACACGTAGTGAAAGACTTATTGCTGGGAAAACATCATTCATAACCTGTCTGATCCTGGTCTACCATAGATTTGACAAAGTATAAAACACGTCGGCCACGAGTAGAAACTTTAGTATAGAAAGACCGAAAAACAGATTTAAATGTTTTACTCTGTGAATTCACTTTCAACGATGTACAGGATTTATCTTTTTTTTATTTATTGCATGTTTTTATTTTTCATTTCATTTTTGTTCATTTTATTAAGATCTATGTAATTCTCCCAATAGTCGAAATTTTTAAAATACAATAAAATAATGTACTTTTAACCAAATCTGGACTCGAAGGCTTTAGACGAAATCAAATGTAATTTCCTTTCACGGACCAGCACCATGTTTTAAGTTACCATTAGGTTTAAAATTATTATGTAATTGTCAAATAACGTCAATTATAGATGATATAATAATTAAGGAAACTACACGAACAATTAACAACACCATTCATAACAAGTATCCTCAAGATTGCAATGACATCATGGGGGCTTGGTCAGAGCAAAATTATACTACAAAAGGAAATAGTATTTAAGGTTTTACCCACGTCCCTGTATGAAGAGGAAATCTCTTTTTAATGTAGGTAAATAATCTGGATTTAAATCATTTTTATATAACTTTTTGGAGTAGGTTTGCAATATGATTACGATTTTTGTGTAACGCCGATTGATATTTTCGGCAGTTACAACTAAAAAAATGCCTATCATTATATGCAATATTAAATATTAAATTAATATTTATTGTACATAAAAATGTTAAAACGATCTAGACGATTTTATGGTTTTTTAATTGGTTTCGTTATTTGAAATAGAATTGTGAATTGAGTAACCATTAATAATAATTACTATTAAAAGAAAATAAACTGTTGTCACTTCTTGGAAAATGCTTGCGAGCTTCATTCATTAGCCGGCGCCCGAGCAGATAACGTCGCAATAAAAATTAATTTGTTTACGTAGCTCGTGCGCTATCTATAAAAACATGATTCTAGCTCATCTAAATTATTTGTACTTATTTGTTTAGTGAAAGTATTTGAAAAAAAAGTGAGAAAGGATTACATTTTAATAAGATTTTTCATTAGAGGAAAAAAATAATTCAGATATAGGTACGAATAAAAAATACGCCCAATATAACAGCCACACAGTAGAAAGCTATTTTATGGATTTTTTTTAATAAAATACGTATATAAAAAGGGGCAGGAGGACACTGGACACTCACAGTGCCGGTAGGC
The DNA here is from genome assembly GCA_963693355.1 of Pontia daplidice. NCBI lineage: Eukaryota > Metazoa > Arthropoda > Insecta > Lepidoptera > Pieridae > Pontia > Pontia daplidice. Next base: position 3,665,316 of record CAVNZL010000007.1, on the reverse strand, counting down.
TCCCAAGTGCGTTTCCGGCGTTTTAGATGACGTTACGCTTCTTTCTAGTAAGTCTGGTGGTGGGTCGTATTCTGTCTCTATCGATGCGACGATGGAATTCAACTGTTTCCGAACAACTCCTCCGAATACTCTCCATTTTAAATGCAATAGACCATACAGGAGGCCCTACATCTCAACAAGCCACAAAAATAAGTAAAACTATTTTTTACTGCTAATGAAAGCAATAATTACAATATTAAAGGAACTTAAAAGTATAATTTTAAGCGCTAAATAACAAGATTTTCGAGGAATACCAAAAATGTAATACATAAAAAGA